>JAODXP020001306.1:0-23414 GCA_027497455.2 Sardinella longiceps | reverse complement strand
ATGTCAGGTCCACCAGGCTCGTTTGATGGCCAAGACATGAAGGGGAGACCACACCGACATAAAATCGTAAACAATAAGTGTTTATTAAAGTAAATAACACATATCAGTAAGTGTAGTAGTTAACCAAAAGTGTGGTGTACATCAGTAAATGGAGTGTGGTGTAAGAAAAGGTGTAATGCAGGAGCAGGGCTGCAGCCAGCCGCATGGACCCACGGCCAGAGCAGAATGAGAGAGAGAGAGGAAACAGGAAGTCCTCTTTTAAAGACCTCCCAATTTGGCCAACAACAAGAACATGGCCAGGTCACGGGTCCACCTGTAGGCCTGGGGACAAACAAACAGACATACAGACAGAGAGCAGCCCATAGCCAATGCATACAAGCAAAGACGAAGACGGGCGTTTACGCAGCCGGCCAAGCCGGGGCGTAACATCGATAATAAATCACACTTGTCAATTTGTCTCAATCTCCTACTCTGTTCATTATTTATCTATACTAGTGCTGGTAAAAATCAACTGATTAACTCAAGTGATTAATCCAGAAAATTTAACTCAGATAAAAAAAAATGAACTCAGATTAATCCTGATGGATATATTTCCACATTCATGGCATGCATTATGTTCAATTTCAGATAGAAAATGTCAGGGCTATCAAGTCAAACTCTACAAAGATTATGGACTAGCTCCTGAGTGTCCAACAACAGCAGAGGGTTGAAGTTTGGGGAATCCATGGGGGCAAATTGCCCCATTTCAGAAGAACATGTGATTTGTGATTAATCACAAAATTTTGCAATGATTAATTGTGATTAATCAGATTTTTTTTTATCGTTTGACAGCACCAGAGTTTTCTTGTTAGAAACCTGAACTTCCATGAGTGTAGTTTATGTAGTCTGTTTGTGTCTAAACTAAATCAGTTACTGGCATTGATTCATTTTGCAACTGAAGGACAAGAGTTTATTGAAGAGTTTGTGTGGTTCAATCAGGGGGCACTGGTTCGGCCATTTTTTTTACATAATAGCCTGACATAACCTGCCAATAGTGTTTGTGACTTAGAATCATACAAGGCACAAGGTAAAAAATGAGCTAGGTCTATTAGAGACCGCAGTCAAGAAGACTCAACATTTCTGCATTTAAGAAGTATTAAATGTGAGGTCCATGTTATGTAGGCTACTTCTGTTCCTTTCTTATGATTCAGGAATTAGACACTCTTAATTAGGCCAACTCTGCCTCGTTAATCTTACAAGAATGTGTTTTTATTTAGGCTATGTCTATTTATAGTTCAATAAAAAGGTAAAAAAGAAATAACAGTTGAGAAGGCTATGGTAGGTAATTGTTATATATTTGGAAGTTTAGTCATTTGCATGGCCTCTGAAGACAAACCTACAAAAAAAAGATATGGTCCTCCTAGACCCTACGGTTCACCAGATATTTGCAGAAAACTGTCTGGCCACCTAATGCAGGCCTGATAGTATTCATGCCATGCCTGATTTCAGGCGTACCAACATGACTTTGGAAAAAAAATATGCCTTGAGATATAAAGAGGTGGGATTAAAGTAGGATTAAACTAAAATGCAAACGTTTTCTTCTCATTGCACCCTCATAGGAGTGATGAGGATTGATATAAATGACAGGTTTTGAGTTAAATGTGCATCCTTGCACATTAATAATTATACTATTTTTTTTTTTTTTTTTTTACTAACTCAAAACTACAACAAATTAGCTGTATGTTGTCAACACCTGGGGCAACTTCCTCAATTGTGGATGAGTGAGTTGACGGATGAATGGACGGAGAGATACAGTTTTATCCCATAAGAAATTTGGGTATCCTTAAATTTCCACAACATGGCATAGACATGACATATTACACACATTATAAAATACCGTATACAGAGAAAAATCTTATTACGTGTGCCTTTGCCATTTAGAGTACTACTACAGTAAGTTGTTTGTGGAAGTGTGGAAGAAGTGTAGAATGTGTGTAGGAGGATGACATTTTAACCCTAGGCAAAAGTGTTCAATGTTAATTCAAGTAATGTTTGTTCCTCTGTTATTGGCAAACTAAGGCTTTTGTCCTGCTGGTTTTGGACATTAGATTTTCAGGCACACTTCAGCATTTGCAAATAAGACATAAAAAATACATCATTTTGGTGCGAGGGTCATCCTGTAGCCTGTAAGGAAAATGTAAACATTCTACTGCACCAGCACCTCATCATGTGAAAACAGAAAGAAATGTGTCAACTGTATGGCTACAGCAACACCATCATGTGGTAATTGTGTAGAGTTTTGGATATGAGCTTAAACACACAATCTTGTTAACGATTGAAAAAAAATAATCCTGCATAGGTGGGCTTTAATAATTATGGCACAATTAGGAAAACACTAGGAGCTGTACTCACTTTTGTTGCCAGCTGTTGCTATTTTAATATTGTATCTGCTAAACCTGTGAAGCACTCTTGTTGTTTATTTCTGCTGTATAAATACTCTATAAATTACTTGAGTAATACACTTCCTTCCTAGTTTATCAAATTAAATTAAGCTAAATTAAGTTTAAGTAATTTAGTAATTATTTATTTCAGTGAACACTACAGACTACTAGCCTGGGAATTCCCATGCTCCTTTGCACGCTTATTTAATTTCACTCTGCAGAGGAGCATGGAGACCATGGCCGTTTTTCTCGCCTGCTTTCGATATCCAATCGCAGAACAAAAAGGGATTTGTACGTCCCTCAATCGCATTTTAAGTCACGTGGTGGCTCTGGTATTGGCTCCGAGGTAGGTCAGACGCTATGATAGACATTCATAGCGCCCAATAAACGGCTATGGACAATTGTAAACGATGCTTCCGCTACAAGAAATGCAATAGGTAGGTCCCCAGACTAAATATCACTTGTGATTTTAGTTTGGCATTCGCCAGGCTAACAGACTACTTGGTTTGTTTACAAAGGTGTGAAACTAACCAAGTAGTCTGTAGCGTTCACTGATATGCTAACACAAATATCACTGTTGAATATGACTTCTCGCAGATTTCATTGTTGTTTTTGTCCAACCCCATTGACTGCTGGGAAGTAATACCTGGCTCAGAAGAAATCCAAATCTATGAGTACATACCGGTCACAATGTAGCTCCTGGGGCCAGCTCAAACCGAAGGTCTGCATATCTGTCTTGCAGTCTGAATGGACTCTCTCACACAGCTCCCGACATGGTGACAACACCAATGTGGGCTCAATGCATTGTGGAACAAATGCCTGACATAAGAAGAGATGGACATCTGGCGAGCACCGGAGGTTAGCAAGGGGCATGAAGTGCTGTAAGAATTGAATTGAAGATTAAATCGACATTTATTTTTAACATTATACTCCAAAGACAAAGCCATGCTAAAAGAGGTGTACTGAGGACAATAACTTTCAGTCTTTGGCAAACTGGTTTCCCACTCAAACCAAACCGGTGGAGGGTAACTACTGCTAAAGGCACCATCAAGCTAGGCAGGACTGTGACTTGTCTTGTTGTCTTGTTTCCTATGCCCCATTCAGTTCATGTGTTGTTGCCTGTTTGCTAGTCTGTTTCTGTGGTACCAAAGTACCTACAGTATTTTGTGAGCTTTCAAATAAAAAAAGATGACAGACAGTCTTAATGTACACTGTGTCTGTCTAATGTACACCGAGTCGACTAACTGTACAAATAGTTAAGACAACCTAAAAACACGTGATTGGATACATCTCAACTCAACATTTCCTAAACATGAATTGGAATTAGAGCTAGAAGTTGGGTGGTAGTGGTGTAGGTGGTAGAGGTGCTGTCCAGCAACTGGAGGGTTGTAGATTTGAGCCCTACTCCACCTGACCCTACTGAAGTGTCCTTGTACAAGATGCTAAGCCCTAAATTGCTCCCAGTGAGTGGGTTGGTGCCTTGCATGTCAAGCTCCACTTGACACTTGTGTAAATGGGTGAATGTGAGAAATACATTGTAAAGCACTGAGTGTAAGCAAGAAAAATAACCTAAATGCTTTTACTACCATCTAATACTAGTCAGACAGTATTCTATACTCCTGTTACTTGGTCAAAACCATCACTAGACCACTAACTCTACAGGTACTTCATTGGGCTCAACTGTACAGGTACTTCATTGGGCTCCAGGCAGTTGGGTTGGGTATTTGAGGTGTGGATCTGCCCAAGTCTCTTCCTAAAATGAATTACGCTACTACAGATAGAAGGGAGTTTTTCCTTGCCCCTGTAATATTATTACCTGCCATGTACAAGAGAGAGAGAGAGAGAGAGAGAGAGAGAGAGAGAGAGAGAGAGAGAGAGAGAGAGAGAGAGAGAGAGAGAGATGCTCCTCATACTGTCTGTATAGGGCTGCGAGGCAAATATACTTGTTAAAAACCATAGCCTTTTGCTAGTCACACTGCTTCAAATACTATATTCAATTTGAATTTAATTAATCCTTCAGCTCCAACTGAAACTGACCACTTAAGTTATAACAAGAATGTTTTCTTCGTACCGTCATTGCCAAAGCTGCAATGTCTTGGTCATAATGTCCCAACATGTTAGGGAAAAAAGTCATGTTGTAGGACATCCCATGGCACCACTGCACCCTGCTGGGCTCACAGGTAAAAAAGCTGTGGGCATAACAGGACCTCACAGCCACCTGGATTGCCACATAGGCATGAAAAACCCTCCACATCAACATGGTAGGATCCATACAGATGTAGGAAAGAAGAAATCCCAGCTATGATGCTTTCAGATATTTTACGAAGCTTTCTTAGTCCCCAAAGTTGGACCTCTTCACCTGTAGTCCACAACGCTGGAGTTCATTGTCTGAAAAAAATGACATTTGCAGCAATTCAGGATACAGTTTCAAGTATGGGTGAGCAATAAAAGAGGTGAGAACTTCACCTATTAACTTCTATCAATGTTATGGGACAGAGTTGGACAGTCATCATAAGCTTGACTCTCAGCCTGTTTGTTTCTCATTGGGTCTCAGGTGTCTCGTTCAAAAAAAAATAAAAAAACATTCTAAAACAGGCTGCGTATGCTTCAACACCACCACCGCAGTCTCTGTCTCAAGTGAAATAAATAACCAAAATAAAATATGAAATGTAAGAAATTAATTTACCAAATTGAATCACCGTCTAAGAGGCTACTGCTCTAGCGACTTCGGTTCTATAGCAACCCCAAAAACACTTTTTTCAAAGAGTGCAATCTTGTGCGTCTCTCTTCCAACATGCGCTCAGACACTAAAAACCCACTCTGAAGGTGCACTGATGTGGTGATGCAGAATATGAAATGTTGCACTATTGTAAGTGCTTGGAAGCGATCCCGCAGTCTTTGACAGTGTCTGCTCCCGCCCACAGCCAATTTCAAACCTCCCGTTCCCGCGAGAATGGCAATCCCAATGCAGGCCTCTACTACAAAGTGCTTAATGGGTCTGCACATACCTATTGGAGTGTTGTCACAAAGGCTAACGTTACCCTTTGCAACAAGAACGACATCTTCCAGTCCAAGCACCTTGCACAAGACAATCCAGAGACTCTTTTCATGGGTTGTTCCACACACCGGTGGAATGGCCTACCATGCACTACTGGAGCAGAAGCATCCCTGTCTGTCTAACACAAATCATTTTGGAACTAGAAATCGTTGTTAAAAATGAGCCAATCTGATCAAAGGTTTGATGTGTTGCCACAGGATGTATAAAGAGAGGGGTTTTTTTGCATTTTAAAATGTAGATTTAAATGTTGTGTTTTGTCAGAAAACTAGGCTAACTGTTTGATATGGGTTATTTGCTTTAGGAGTTCAGACTTGGAACTGGAAAACTGCAAATCATTCGATTGTTGACAAATAATCTGCAGGCTATAATCCTTACAAACACTGCAATCCCTTCAACTAATGACAGGAAATTAAATGAGTTGAGCAATTTATGTAGTGTCTACTCCCATAACATAGCTTTTCTACATGTAATGACTGGTGGTTTGGTACTACATTCCCTGATAGGCACTGGGGCAGGTAGGCTTAATAATGCATTCCAGAAAGCTGAGAAGTAGGAGATTTCCGACCTCAAAATACAAAAAGTGCACTGGAACTTCACTTGAAGTGGGAGATTCAAGTTGGGAAGTGGGAGTACTTTGAGTTTGATGTACCCCGACTTCACCTTGATGCAGTAGAATGACAACAATGGTGGCGCCCACTGTCAGAAACTTGTGAAACAAACTGAAAGACTACAGACTACATTTATCAGCATTTAGTTGTACTAGATAATGTATTATGAGTGTTCTCACAAAGAACACCATCACAAAAAAAAAAAAATCACTTTTTATGGCTTTTGAATTTATTTCTTGGGTCTATACTGCCACTACAAAACTTTAAGTTTGATAAAAAGCCTCAACTGTTAAAATAGACAATTTACACTGTTAGTAACTGTTCAGCTGCTGTGTGCTTAAACCACCAGTTTAGAATTTTCCTAACTACGTATGTCACAGGGTATGGTGGCTGGGTTCCCACAACATTGGCAGTCACCTAAGCAGCTGAGGGCAATGAGAATGGATAATTGCGAAAGAGACAGGTTGGCAGCCACTTTGCAGCCAAGAACAATGGAAATGATGAATTAACAAATTTAGGGATGGCCTGTCATAGGCTACAGGAGAAATCCTCAATGTGTTGGCTGCAGGTGTCTAGTTACCTGTGGCGAATTCAGCGGTCGTAACGTTTAGTAACACAACGCAACAGTTCCTTTTCATCCCTATGGGTGACGTATGAAACGGTTTGTAACGTTATGTCATTTTGAAAACGCCACTGGTGCATGTTCTGAACCTAAGAGCTAAAAAAGCATAATATGGGACCTTTACCATAATATGTTCTACAAGGGCAATGTTATGTTGCTTTATCTCCCTTCAGAACGCCATTCTCTTCTCTGATTGGCTACTAGGTGGCCATTATTTCCAGATAACTGGCTACTTTGGAAGTAGTTCCAAAAAATAACTCATCTAAAAACTGATTACCGTTCCATATGAATGCCTCTCAGAATGGTAACAATAACAACAATAAGCAGCCTTGTAGATCTACTTTCAACTGAAAGTAGTACCCAAACCGAACAGGTTAGCTTCTTTTAAATTTAAGTTGCATATTTCTTTTACGTTGTATACGCTTCTTCAAATATACGAGAGATAGATAGATACGGGAGATAAGCGGGATAACGACCTCCGAGGTGTCCAGTTATTCATATAATTGGCTTGGCGGAATAACTCCGTCTCTGCGCTGTGCGCGTCGCCGGAGTTCTAGATTCCACCTCGCCAATTATAAATGAATAACTGGACACCTCGTCGGCCGTTATCCCTTACATATTATCTCTTCGTGAAGTTTATGGTAGGCATAAAACTGCAAACAAAACGAGACACACATAGCTGATAGTGGAAATGCCTCTAGGTAAATAATAGCCTATTACAACCATTAGCCACTTTGTTTGCCTGGAACGCTTTGAGGTTGTCCAACATCCCATGTTTCTGGAATGGAGCAATAGTCCACCACCTCCAAATGAAAACTTTTTGGGAGTTCCAAGTTGAATATGAATTTGGACATTATCTGAAATGATGGGATGCCGGTAGGCTGTATCCAGCACCTCCAAATGAAAACAACTTTTTGGGAGTTCTATGCTGGATATGAATAGATTGAACACCAATGTTTTAATGCTTTTAAAAAGCCATCAATTATAACTCAGAACATATGGAGGAAGTTGTGAATGCATGGATCTAAGGGCATGCTAAGTCATGCTTATAAAAATTTTGCCTGTTTCAAGTTAAAGTGTACCCTCTACATTCTTGATTCAAGAATTTGCAATACAGGCCTATCTGTGGGCAGGCCTGAGGGTCTCCATCCTTTTTTCCTCCATGAGCTACAAAACCAACATTATTGATAGTCCGGGATGTATAAGCCAGTGCAAACTGGTTCCCAAACTTTAACTGCTGTGTACCCCCTGAGACACTCTGGTCCTACCAAGTAGGCTACACTCTGCACCACAGAAATCAGAATTTTGCACAATTATTACAGCATTAACAAAATGGGAACACATAATGGTGCACAACAATGTAGCACAGGGTTGTTTGGGAATAGTTTGAGTATAAGGTCTTTTTCTACATCATATTTATGCTGGTGAGAACTGAAAACCCATTCACAGATTAATTTTGTGTACCCAACCCATCCAAGTACCCCAGGGTTACAGGTACCCCAGTTTGACAACCACTGCAGTGTCATGTAAATTTGTGACCTTTCATCAGCTCCTCCCCAAAGTTTTAGCTAAATCTGTCATCAATACCAACACCAACTCTCATCAGAGAGCAGTCCTAGGCTAACGTTAAATAATTTTGTACAAGACTAGGCCACGTGTTGATTTGAATTAAATAGCTTTTGTGTTAACGTTTGTAGATGGTAGATGTGCCTGACACATTCCCAGACCCAGGTGGAGCTATAACGTCTACGTTACAACCTGAGCAACCTTCTGAAAGCAGTTGTTTGAGAAAGCTGGTAACAACATTAAACTACACATAAAAAAAGAGATGTGGGTCGTGCGAAGATATTGTACAACTGGTGTGATTTAAGAGAAAATCAAAGTCGCTGAAACGCATTGATTTTCAAAATACAATTTTCGTGGGACTATATCTGGCCCACGGACATTTAAGGCCTAACTTAAATGGCTAAACAATTAGCCTATGCTAGTTCAACTGAGTTGCTTTTTAGTAGCTTTAATCGCGAGTAAACAAAATTGTGCAAAGCATCAGTAAAATGTTGCATGCATTGAATTGTACTACATAGGTTACAACTTTACGAAGGCGCAAAACGGGTCTCATATGAGCGTCAATTCGGCAAATTCAACGCACAAACACAAACACCCCATTGTGTGGTGAGCAACAGGTAAACGGCAAACTTCTGTGGACTTAAATTTGCCATCCTAACCTTGCGTATCTTACACAACATAACTCGACTGCGACTTACCTTTAACGTGTCAGAAATAAATCGCTGCTTAAATAACGTTACTTATACTTGGTATTTGACACAAAGCAAAGGGAGTTTTCCCCTGTTTCTGAACTGAAGTCTCCGCCCTCCCATTCCAACATCCTGTGGGATGGTTGGTGGAATTCTCTCCAAGTAACGTTAGTGGAAGTTTCGCCGTACCGGTTTCATCTCATTCCAACCTCAATGTCTCCATCATTTTCAGCTTTGAGTTTGACATAACGCTCACCTACGGTGCTTTCAGAATTCCCCTGAAGAAAAAGATCCCCCCCCCCTCCTCAGATTACAAACGTGTATGCATATTATTCAGATGAATTTGAAACAAAAGGTCTTTTATTTACTCATTAACAAAGACATAGTCAATTGCCATTTCTGAAAATTCCACTGTAGGCCTATATGCATACTGCTATGCTACATGTGTTACATAGGCTAATTGCTTGTGCCACAGCACAAAGTGCAGCACACCTCTTCCCACAATTAATTAATTAGCAGCTACAGGTGATCTGACTGGCTGAGTGAGCCCCATACATTACTCTCCAGTATGCAGCATGGTATGCAAGCAGCAGAAAAGGCCTACTGACCACATGACCAGAACCTCATTAAATACTTGACTGCAGGTGCTACTGAATGTTAATGGAGCCCCATAGTCTACTACTCCATATTGGTAACACTACACACTGCTTGCTGAAGAGATCAGTATACGAGTAGCCTAGTAGGCCTATGTAGTTAAAGCAATATACCGGAGTAAGTTTAAGGATAGCCCTGCTGCACGAGCCTTCTAACAGCAATATATTTCGCATGAAATGAAAGATTTTCGAACAGCACAGACCTAACGCGAACGCGAAACACTTTACATTGAGTCAATGTAACCTCAGATCTTACTTTCAGTTTCCAACAGTCAGGTCCCATTGATTCAGTGTAAAGTGCCTGTTTGCTTCTGCGTTCGCGTCTGGGGGGACCTTAAACTTCCTCAGCATTCTCAAGTAATACACATGCTGCCTGGCCTTTTTCACTTGCGCATTAATGCGATTAGTCCATGTCAGGTCAACTAATTACTCTCTCTACTTGTGTGCCATCTATTAGGAGAGGACTGTAAGTCTTTTGTTGTTTCCTGAAGTCTGCAAATAGTTCCTTGGTTTTGCTGATGTTAAGGTGGAGACAGTTAGCTTGGCACCAGCTTACCATCTTCTCCACTTCATCAGCACATCACTTACTTTTGTGATTGAGAACAGTATAGTACATTTTCAAACTTTGATTAGACAGGTGGGATGGATGCCTAATGGCCTGTGGCCGCAGACAAACTTGCCCCTGTGAATGCATAATCCCATTTTAAGTTGACAATGGTAGAGAAAATGTGACTTTAAATTTCATGTTACACATGTATAACCTTGGCATACAAGGTGCGGGTCATTCTACAAAAAAGTTGGAAACGCCTGTTAAGCTACTTATCTTAGCAGACCCCTAAACCACATAATTTGACCTAATAAACACACTAAATGTATTTGGTAAAAAAAATAGACTGTTTCTGTCAAAATACTTCAAAGATTATCTGTATGGGTCTGTGTAACGCTTTGCACTGCTTTGATCCATTTATAGAATTCACATGAAAACGATGAAAAATGGATTCAAACATTCAATTTTCCATTTTTCAAACAACTCAGATAATAGGTAATTGATGCTGTTTGTTTAATGTTTGTTGGTTGCTTTTGAAAGAGTGGATAGTTGAATTTGATACCAAAGTAAAAATGAGTCAATATTTTCCATTTCTGCGTTGTGGTTGGACTGAGCCATGTGCGTTGGGGATGTCTTGGTTCAGGTAGCGCCAGTTGCTATCTGATTAGAATTTATGTTGGGTCCGTGTACCTTCTGTTCATTCGATTTTTTGCTCTGAAACGAAAATCGGGAATCAAAAAACTTTTGTTGACAAGAAATATAATTTTCTGAAAAGGGCCTGAAATTCTATTTTGGTATTTGCACTTTTCATTTTCCCATTTCTTGAGCATGGCAATCGCGGAAGTAGACCTTGGGCTTTAAATTGAGATGTTCATTGATTGATTGATTGATTTAGATGTTATGTAGCTGTCTTGTCTCTTGTGGTTTTATTGTAATGTAACTTTTTAAGCCGCCTTCTTGGCCAGGTCTCTCTGGAAGAAGAGTTACTCTAACTCAATGGGACTTCCTGGTTAAATAAAGGTTAAATAAAAATAAATAAAATAAAAATTGTTTTCTGCCACATATAGGCTACTGTAGGCTGTGGTCCCTCCTCTCCTCCCAGTAGCCCAAAGCAGAACATCGCTCGGGCCCAAAGCGCGAGCACCACTGAGCTGACAGTATCAGGCATGCACCGTGGGTCGCGGTGGCATTACACATTGTGGCACTTTGCTCAGGTTAATTTCATGTGGTTAATTGGGAACTGGGGCGGGTGTGTAGGGTTGGGTCTTGTGGTGATATGGACCTCAAATGGGGCTTGCTGTGTCCCACTGATTGGGGCTTCGCTTCGAGCTTGGAACCGAAGGGTTGCCGAGACCACCACGGCTGAAGTGCCCTTGTCAAATCACCCAGGGCTCCCTTGGTGCCGCTGTAGCAGCCATGCACGTATATATTATCTGTGGCCATTCACCTTTTAGATATAGCCTATGTGTCCTATACCTAGTGTGTGCTGTTTGTAGCTTATGTTACTCATGAATTGGTAGGCAGGTGACTTTCTGGTCCACTTTGATTTTTAACCTGAGTCACAAATATGTTGCATGTGAATTTAAATGATAACCATTCATGCCAATCAAGACTATGTTTGTTGTTTTATGTAACGTAACTTTTGAAGTTGGTCTACAATCAATTTATTTTTTAAGTTTAAACATTATAAACATTATTATGTGAAACCCACGGCTCATACCAGAGCGGACCAGAAGTTATGTATCTGTTCATTCATTTTAATGGGCTCGATAGGTCCCTTGGCTAACATGGAAGAGGGCATGACTTCGGCTCCCTATATGGGCAGGTTATGGAGGTGGAGGAGTTCAAATCTGAAAGTTAAAGCCCCATCACAGCCACAAGACAAAGGCTAAAGTATTGCATTCATTTTAAAACTCGGCTATCTCGGTAAGACCTACAAACTTTCTAAAGATGCACAATAACTAATCTGCTAATGGGGAAAGCATAGGCCTGTAGCTTGGCGAATGCCAAACTAAAAATCACAAGTGATTGTCTGGAGACCTACCTATTGCATCTCTCGTAGCGGAAGCATCATTTACGATTGCCCAGAGCCGTTTATTGGGCGCTACGAATGTCTATCATAGTGTCTGTATATAGCTGAGAGCCAATACCAGAGCCACCACTTGACGTAAAATGCGATCGAGGGCCCTACTAGTCCCTTTTTGTTCTGTGATTGGATACCGAAAGCAGGTGAGAAAATCGGCCATGGTCACCTAGCCTGATTGCCATCGACTTTCAAAGCTCTACGAGACTTTGGTCTGACCAAGAGCCCTTTTAACAACGTTTCTCAAAACGCATGGTTGACCCGCCTCCCTGAAATGCCTCGGTTTGCTACTGGTCGATGTTAGAAAATGCTGTACCGAAGCCAAACCAATCATACCACTCTTTCCTCTGACGTATGTGACGCGAAGGGAATTGCTTGAACAGGACTGAGAGCCGTTGGAGCTGCTCAAAGTTGATTGGTTTCCGAAAAAGTGGGTGGAGATCCCGCTGTAGCGGGATCAGGGAATGTACTTGAACGAGGTCGTGGCCCTGCTGTGTGTAGCTGAGCCGAAGGCGTTGCTAGGGCGGAGCCCGGCTAATGGTCACCATGCTGCTTTGCAGAGTGAAATGAAATAAGCATGCAAAGAAACATGGGAACTCCCAGGCTATGTTTCACCAATATTAAGTGTTTACAGCAGAACTGCTTGATCACATAGGCTAATACTCTCAATTAGGCCTATCTATTTTGTGAAATGGAAACCAGACTTTTCCTGTTTTACCTGCTACTTTATATTTTAAAATATGTTTTCCTTGATTCAAATCTCATTTTCATACACTTAGCCTATACCATGCCAATAAGATTGATGGAGAAATAAATATTTTTAATACAAATAGGATAATATCAAATTAATATTTGTTACTCAAATTTCTGTCATTATTGTTACCTTACAAAAGACTTTTATTTTGGAAGTAAGATATTTTTATACATTTTAGATTAATATATTATTATCATTGGTGTTACCTTCCTCATGGGAAATCTCATGTTAAAAATAGAAAAAAAATAATTAAGCAAGAATTTTGATAGATTCATGTAGCTTTCAAGATAGGCTACATAATAACCTACTAATAAAGTAAATTTGGATGTTTTGAAAGAAAGAAATTTCAGCCGATTTGTATCACCCAAATTCAACCTTGCCAAATTTGCAGTTGCATGTGCTAAAAAAGACAAGAGTCAGTGCGGTTACATGCATTTAAGTAATCGGACTTCACTCCGATTATTCACAATACTCCGATTTCTTCTTGTCATGTAACTCAAGAAATCTGATTAAAATTGGAGTATGAGAAATCCGATTAAATGTACTGGAGTATCCGATTGGAATCTGATTATTTCTGTCATGTAACTCATACTCCGATTAAAACTGGAGTATTCCATACAGCGCGGCAGTTCTATGGAATGTTGGTGGGCTACGAACGCTCCATCTCTGACCCAATCTGAACTTCCTCGTTGAATTAATATTGGGTTTCTACATTGACTGCAGCCACTATCACTCGCGGTGTCTATCAATTAAAACTAAAAGGAACTATAGCACAGCCAGCCAGACGATTTCACGAAGTTATAGCCAATCTCACAACATGCAAACACACGCAAAACCACATTGCAAGTAGCCTACACCAAAATGTATAGGCTACACTTCAAAACATGCTTTTCCAAGAGTATCTGGATACCTGTCATCTATAGCCTACTTGGCAGATACAGATATTCTAAAAGTTCGTTTAGACATGCCATCCATAGTTTATGCGGTTAGCCTGCATTTTCGCAGTCATTGCAACATCAAAAAACACTAACGTTAGCAAACATACCAAACGCAAATCCATGTAGGAAAGGTGCACATTTATCTGTCTGACTGTCTGGATGACGGATTTCTTAAAAATCACCCCAGCTGTATGTCAGTTGTGTGGTTAGTGTGCATATCATAAATTCTTCAACCACGTTTACAACCCACATTGCTACTTCAATCAACTCATACAGGTCTACTTTCGGCCAGCTTTGCCCTTCAAAAAAAAAGTCTCCACGAAGGGTAGCCTAGTAAACCTATGAGAATTATCACATCTCTGATTCATTGCATTGCATAAAGTAGCCTACTCTGGGAAAACGTGTATATAGGCAATTCACTAGTGATTTAAAAAAAAAAAAAAAAAAAAAAAAACTTTTAGGCAGGGTAGAAGAGTGTTGTGAAAAAAGGAATAAGCATAGGCAAAAGCAAGGTAAAAGCAACACGCAATTACATTGTGTTGTCATGCCTGCCTCACGTACTCACAGGCTGGCTGCTTTTTCAAGTGTTATTACTATTTCTATGGTCAGATGGATCGTAGCTAACGCATAAAGTAATCAGAAACTCAGCGACGTGAATATGCCATCTAGGCTAATGTTTTTTAAGTTTAACGCAAACTTCTCAAGTCCAGGGAAAGTGAAATGCTTTCTCTGAGGTGATTATGTCTAGCATAATGACCCAGCTTGCTGCTTCTTGTCAAATGAATGTGGATTTATGCGTGGATGCTTTTATTGAAAGACAAAGGTAAGCGAGTTGGAATTAATGTTAGCTGTACTGCCCAGTACAAACTTTGTCAACGTTAACTAGCATGCTAAGCCTAACCAGAGACACTGGCCTAACTTAACCTGGATCATGAAAATGCCACTAATGGAGCATTGTGCTAAGATCACAGATAAGTTGTCACGTAGGGTGTGCGAGGTTAAAACAAAGTTTGTGATTGTGGAGATGATGTGAAGGGCTACGTCTCTGACTGGCCCAGGTTGGTTTTGGGCGACAGATAGCCCATGCATAGGACAGGCTGTGCAGCTGGACCCATTGACACCATCCTATACTCGGCAGTGCGGGCCTTCCGACTGTCATCTCTCAGCAGCAGTAGGCTACTTCTTTACAAAAAAAAATGCGTTGTAACGTTAGGTGTTCTCCAGTTTCGAAACTGCTTTTCTAGGTTTATGGTTGCTGCCCCAGCAGTAACTGCAAAATATTGGAATGGAATACACTGTAGGCTAGGCCAACCAGATACCATGCATTGCCCTGCACAATGCATATTTTGCACGTGAAAATATTTTGGTTTGTTCATGTTTGTTCAGATAGCAGTGGCCACGGAGCGTTTGTTTGCAGGATTTTGGGGACAATAAGTCAGGGCCAGAACTTTCAATGCATGTCTAGACTAGCAACCGTTTCCATGATTTCCTATCCGTCTGCCGCAAACGTTACCGACATTTTGCCGACAATACTGCAAATTGCAATCACGTTTTCGCAGTCAAGTTATCTAGTTATCTAGGGAAACGCCACATAGAATGGAAAAGAATGAATGAAAATACGTCACCACGAAATCGGATTACTGTGTGGTCAGTTGGCATGTAAACTTGGATAATTCTAGAATTCTGAATACTCCGATTATGCTTTAATCGGACTTCTCTGTGCATGTAACCGCACTGAGTGTGACCAGAGAAATTCTAAGAAGGGTTCTGGTGTGACTTTGCAGAGTTCAGTCAAACACTGGCATGCTTATCCAATGGCGTTACAGGAGACATTAAGAAGCTCCACCTCCATTGTGTGAGGTTTAGGCGGGTTTACTAAATTTAAGCAGTAGTCAGGTCGTTGTCTACATCTCCACAAGTGTAGAACATGTTAAGTGTACAACGAAGTAGAGCCACAATTTGACATCTTCATCTGATAATATGGTGAGTTTCTCGGAGATATTGCCGGAGTTGTTTTCAGCTGGTTTTCGTCATAAGTAATTCGGCGACTTGTAGCAAGGAAGCTTGTTAATGTTAGCCTTTCAGCTAACTTCTTGGCTTATGCTGGTTTATGGCAACAACATAGGTATCGATTGCTAAGTTTTGCTAACTTTCTTTGCAAGTCAATGCTCAAAACAGGTCTCTCTCTTCAGTTCAACTTAGCGCAGATATCGATAGGTTTATAGTCATCTTAAGTTAGTTACTAATCGTTTGTTTATCGATTGTCACTTATGTATTTCTAAACTTTCCTAGGAGATAGAAAGTAACGTTAGTTGAGCGACATCCGTGATGTCATTTTTGCTTGAAAGCTAGCTTTTTATCCCCAGAAAATATTAAGGACATGATACAGATGTATTTATGCAGTCTTCCTTAACTTCCTCAACAATTTAGAACTAGTTCTAGTGCAGTAAGCCATAATCTCTTGTAACGTAATCATGACGGAGGGTCAGTAACGTTATTTATGTTATCGTTCCAGCCATGATCATGGAAAAGTTGAACAGGTTACATAGGATGCATTGTGTATTATTTTACCGGCCTCCTGCCATTAAAGCAACAGGCCAACTTTTGGGCATTTTTTTTAACGTTTTGAGCTGAACCTTGCTTAAGCTCATGCCAACTGCTGTCTCACTCTGACGGTAGTGTTGTTAGCTTCAGGTTAGCATTCAATCCTTTGAATCACATGATCTCATCAAGGGGCACCCAAAACCAACAGAGATTTGTCCACTCACATGCAAATTTGCATCTCTCTGGTAGCCTCTTCTTTCAACTGTCGCCTACACCTTTAGCAGTGATGCATAAATCCCTTCTCTTATAAGTTTTGCATTGCAGGTAGCCTATAAACCAGTTCACATTTATAGCAAAGATGCTTGCACAATGCGATGACAAACAGAATGTGATTGCCTATGCAATTAACAGCAAAAAATTGTTAGTGCTGCTTTAAATTCTATTACTTTAAATTCTGTAATTTAACCAAATGCAAGTGGATCTGTTAAAAAAGTTTGAATCTGATAAAAGGATCAATTATGTTTAGGTCTAGGCCATTGCTTGTCAGAGAAGTTCAGGGTGCAGGCGAGCGCACACACAGACGGAGTGCTCTCCATACTTTTTTGAACTCGTTCCCACAGGATTCTTAGGCTAGAGAGGTGGGCTAATAAACATGCGTAGGTATAGGTCCAAGGTCTGGAAAAAAAAAATGCGAAGCTTATATTCTCCTCTATGCTCGTCTGCTCTAGCTTCATGTGCAACCTTCAATGCGGGTTTATCAATACAAGTTTAAATGATGCGACAGACAACCAGAAGGATGACGGAAGTATAGTTTTCCTTCAGCCATTGCATTTCTCATTTCAAAATAACGCAGCATAATGAAGCATAGCAAGTTCATATGTCTTATTTTATTGATATCTCTTATCTTATTATTTTTTTTAAGAGTCGATATCTGGATGTTTGTATGCTAATAATAGCCTAAAAGATAGAAAACAGGCCTCTCAAGTTTTGAACTCCGCTCGGAGTGAGATTTTTCTTTTTTGGCCTGGCGTAGATCTACAGTACAGTGTACATGTATGTATGTGTATAAGAGACAGTAGTCTATGTAAATGCATGTATTTTAGGTGATTTAGAGACAGACAAGGTACTGTCACCCCGAAATAATGACCTCCAATGAATTCTGTGAAATGAAATGGACAAATGCACTGGCATCAGGAGGCTGTTTTGCAAGGGCTTAAAGACAGCACTGGAAAATATAAGAATTCTGCATTTCAGAAGTATTGAATCAGGTCCACCCTGTGGTTCTGTTCTATTTTTTTTAATTAGGCCACTAATGATTAAGTAGTGATGATGCATCATTATTTACTATGTATCAATAAACATTCATATAGCCTAAATATTTCTTTAGACTAGGCTATTTTATGTTTTTTAATTAGACCTATTTCAATATGTCACTGTAAAAAAACAGGCCTAGTTGTAGCCTATAATCTTTAAATATTGTTCATTATAGCTTTAACTGAAATCTTATCACTGAACCATTTGAAGAAGTACAGTATGTGCCTTTCTTTTATCTTGGCCTAGTGCTTTTACAGTAGGTTACACATTCTGTGCATATGACACTTGTCAACTTGTCAACTAATGACGAATATGGGATGCATTTGTGTACAGAAGTAGGCAAGAAATTTTTGAAAAATTTGTTTCCATTTCCTGCAATCTGGTGCATTTTAACAAGTTGCTAGATAGCTTCTCATAGCAATTAATTAAATGGTTTATCTAATGCATTGCACATTATTTGAATGCTCCATGAGGTCTGGCTGAGTTGTATTGGGCAGTAGGTTGTATATTTCTTACAATTGAACCAAAATGTATTTAATTTCAGACTTTAATGGCATTTACTGCTGAATTCTCAGTTTGATGTGATGCACATAGTCTTTTATTCTTTTGGACCCTTTTTGGATAATAATGAGGAACATGCTGGGGACAGTCTGTCTTTGCAATTTGCTAAATTCCCCTATATTCATTCTAAATAGTTTAATTGAAATGTGTCTAAACCCTTGGAGGAAATGGGCTACAGTAGCCTACCTTGTGTTTCTGAATCAGTAGCCTAATTAGCACAGGGTATTTTTTGACCAACATATCAGCCATGGGATGCCTGTCTGAAATGACCATTTCAGCCTAATATTGGAGACTATACAAAAACAGTTATTGCTACCTCATTGTAGATCTATACATTGGTATGCCTTTGACTTCCACTGTTTTTGGAATGCATACGGAACTACAGTACTTCGAAACAGTACTTGAAGGATAATGCATTATCATAGCAACTAGTGACCACTATAGATGGGTTGCACTTGTGGCATTCTTTCAAATGATATATGTATGGCATTTGGGAGAGAAAAATCTCTGAGTTATTAAATAGAAAAAAAAATGATAGATTTTGAACTCATAAGTGCACGCGACCGCATCGCAATATTAAATGCGTTAGCTATTTTTATATCGCGAAGGGTCGGGTGGTGGGTAGTGGTAAGGGCAATTAAGGTTACCTGCTGTCATTCATGCACAATAATCTTTGGCATATGATCTCACATGCTTTCATCTTTGTCTTTAGCTCTTTCTACCTCGGACAGGTACTTTTTTGCCCTCTCAATCTTGCTCCAAACAGGCTACATGGGCGCACTCCTCAATTTGGGGTGAATTAAAACTGGGCAATAAAGTAGAGGGGAGGGCTGTTTCTTACATTATTTTAAACTGCAAGAAGTTCAACGCGGTTATGATGAGCTTGTGGGTTTGCGCTTTTTTATACATTAATGTCTTGTGCATCTCTCACACGTGTATTGGAGAGGTGACACTATGAAACGTTTGTGTGTGTAACCTACAACATGTGAAAAGGAATTTTTCATAATTGTATAAACGAAGGCATATTTTGGTGTGTCAGCTCGAGGAAACTGTCATTAGCTCGTCTCACTAGCACACACACACGCACAACCCATGAAACGTTTGTATTCATTCTGCTTAAATTTCGGCTACTACTTCTCTTACCAGGCTCAGCTGACAGTAGCTATTCTGACCTCCTCAATCCCCTGGCTCACGTCTCTCTCCTCCACCTTCATATATCTACATGGATTGGTTCTTCTTCTTCTGTATTGGGCCGTATAACATTACATTGTTGATCTGCCACGTTAGATAGAGACTGTGCCTCCCCGACAGTCTTTGACTAGGTCTGCGCTACAACATAGCGATCTATTATTCTGATTGGCTCAACGACAGTGCTGTGCCTGTTACTTCCTGAAGCTGAGCACGCTGGGAGTGGGTTATGCTATTACTGTTTTGGATTTTTAACTGTGTTTGTGAATGTTTAATGTACTGGGGGTGTAAATATACTGGAGATATTATTGTGAACATTTTATGATGGCGATGTTGTGGATGGGTTTATTTTATATTTTAAAGAGTTGTCACCATTGTTATGCAAGCTGGCGCACAACACCTGTAGGTTGATGCATCTTCTCTTACCATATCATGCGCGTTTAAGCCTGCAGGGGTTCACCAAAAGCCTCAGCAAAGTTTAAAAGACAGCCAGGAGAAAATTTGACTCCGGCGAGTTTTTTTGACGGGCGTGTGAAAACGCATGTGTGGCGTGTGAGAGTGTGAAAACACTCTGAAGAGTGTGTCACACGCTCAATGCGTGAGACTTGAGAGCCCTGTAGAAAAGTTGAAATGAAATCTTGAATTCAAAGCCAAGAGGTCCCCTGCTTAATAGGCTATCAACTGCAACTGCACGTTGAAATAAAATCAAATGTACTGAATTGGTTCTTCTGACCAAGCTTTTCAAAACCAAACCACAGAGGTAAATAATAATATATAAATAAATTTTTATTAATGTCCTTCCTTTTTCCTTTACAGTTAATCATCTGCTTACTGCTTTACTGAGACTGACTGATGGAGAATGTAAGGAACATTGCAGATGAGTCTTTTCCTAGTCTTCTTTCAAGTAGTAGCAGTGACCAGTCCTCCTTGGGGAATTTGACACTTGGCTCAACTTTAGGCATACCTGTTGCTGCCTCCACTGTGGCTAAAATAAGAGCGGACAACAGGTGGGTTGTTGCAACATGTTATTGTTTGATTTTGTGTGTTGAGTCTCTCTCGTTTTTTTTTTTTTTTTATAAGAATGTTCACTGTGCTGTTGTAGCCAGTAACAATTGATTAGTGATGAGTTGAGGCTAATTGTTATAGCAGATTTGGGAATTTTACTTGAAGTGCAACTTCTTAAAAGCCACTTTATAGAGAAATAAAGCAAGAATTCCCAGTCCAACATTCTAATATCCTTCATTGTTTCTTACAGAATAACAGACACTCAAGAATCGTATTTAGAAGATAAATTCTCTTTTGAACAGACTCAGACCACTGAAGAGGGGCAAAGATTTGCCTTAAGCTTTAAAGATGACTTGTAAGTATCACCAAAGTCCTTCTAAGGCAAGTCCCATCACTCGGCTGCCATATTGGATATGCCTTTGGGCAGCTATTTGTGCTTAACAAGACCAGGCCCTATCCAAATGAATGGGGAGATATCCAGATTGTGTGAATATTGTGTGAATACTCGTTTAAATCTTAGTTGAACAATGTCAAAATCTACCGGAAACATGCTAAAGCAAAGCTAAAAAGACATCATTTAAAATGGCAATTTGCTTACTGTGCCTGTGCTGACAGTTGTGGCATGGCTATCTCCATAGTGACGGAGGTAGTAAACAAAAAGCTAACCGTCAAGTCATACAGCGTTCAGTAATGCGATAGGCTATTGGCTGTATGGCAGGACTTTGTTTCTCTACTCAGCCATCTTTTCCGCTTCTGACCTGTAGGGGAGAAATTCTTTGGTGTTGCTTTAAGATTTTGTCTACCCTCTTGTCTATTTCTTTAATTTATTTTTGCTTTATAGGGGTGACGCAGAGAATTTCCTTGCTGACAACCGTTTCTCAGATAGGCTGGTCCAAGTTAATCTGGATTCTCCATCAAAATCTACAATTTCCACCACATTACATTCAGGTCTGTTTTTACCTCCAACCTCTAATGACCGCCATGGTTACATGAGTTTCTCTGTATTTCTATGACTCGGGTGTATTTTCTTGATATTAAAGTTGGTATAACATAAACTGACATATTATAAATGATTGAAAATCCAGTTGATTTGATGTCCTATGATGTAGGGAGGGGGCAAATTCTTGACATAGCCTAGCCTTATGCTATACAGTAGGCGTATTTGAATGTATTTTAATGTCGTGCAGTAATTGATTAAATTACTTTCCCTATTAATTTGTTACTTTTATTGTACATTGGAGTAATGGAGTTACTTTTTTGGAGAAGTAACTAGTATTTGTAATTACTTTTTTAAAGTAACTTGCCCATTGGGTATTATTGTATGGACTGTATACAGTACATTATACTTAATATAATTAAGTGAATAGGCCTAGGCCTACCACAAAGTAGCGTTAAAAACAGTTCTCAAGAGAGTGCTGATAACACATGTAGAAAAACTACTTTTGAGCTTATTTTGGAACATTAAATTTCATCCTTCATGGCATACTGCTATCTAGTGGTGATTTTGTAGAGCCCCAGACAAAAGTATTCATGAGGGGTCTTTTTATATTATTCATATTACTCAACTGTGATGTTATGTATTTCAGTTGTCATATGGAAAAAAAAAGATAAAATTTGCTCTTTCAGATGGACTACTGACCTTAAAGAACAGCTTTCAGAATGATAACCTATCACTGAAGGTAATTATTGTTGTTGTTGTTATTATTATTATAGACACAGTGTATTTTTATTTCATTCATTCATTCATTCATGTATTTATTTATTTACTTATTTATTTATTTATTTATTTATTTATTTATGTATTTTTTAACTTGCAAATTTTAACCTAGAGTTCTGTTGTCAGAGGACTTTCAGAGGACTTTTATTCAGATGAAAATCTGTTCAGAATAGGGTTGTTAATGAATAATCGAGGATTGATTATTTGTTTTTTAATGCTTGTTCGAATAGAAAGAAAAATGTCTGCACACTTAAATCCTCTTTGTGTTCTTTTTACGTCGATTAATTGTTTGTTAACTTTCTGAATAATTGAACATGAAAATGTCTATAAAGTCCTAACCCTAGTTCAGAATTGAGCGAACTCACCTGTCAATATATGAAGTACTTAGCATCTCTCTAACTGTACGTTCACACCTAGAGCTTCTAAAGCTGTAAATTCGCTGGAAGCCATTCACTTTCTATGGGCAAGAGCGACAAAAGTGACAAAGTCTGACAAAAGCTACCAGCTGTAAAAGTTGAGCCATTTCAGCGACTAAAAAAAGCTGTGAACTTTACAAATAAGGTATGACGCGTTTCAGCTGTAAAATTCGAAATGTCGTGCGTAAATGGAATGACAACAGGCACCTCATGAGCGATAGAGCGATTTGGGCGAACAGACATTTTAGCAGCTGCCTTTTTGAGCTATTTTGTAGCTTTAGTAGCTGTTGGTGTGAACGCACAGTAAACCATAGTATATACTATGGATGCAATGGTACAGTGTGCCCACAGTTTGGCAGTCGTCATGTTTTTTTGCCCCCACTTTTTTATTTCTTTATTTTTTTGATAACTTGGCCTGGTCTTTAAGTTTAATATAGTTCACTTTCAACAACTCATAGTCATACTGCCGAACATGATTGATTGCCTGCTTAATCTCTGTTATCTGAAATAAACACACTGTAGACCTAAATCTATCTCTCTTTATCAGGATTATTTGCTGCCTGCAACACTGAAAGTGAAACAAGATTCTATAGCAGAGTGTACAAGCAACTCTGATGATGGTCCCAGTTTCTTTGCAGGTAAGAATCTGATTTTTCATTAGATCCATAAGCAGTAATCAAGTATATCTGTTTTTTAACCCTCGTATTGTTAGGGTCATTATGACCCATTTT
>JAODXP020001305.1:17500-20000 GCA_027497455.2 Sardinella longiceps | reverse complement strand
TAAAAGTAATCAGTGGCGTAGCTGCATCAGAGGAGACTGGCGATGTGATCAGGATCACGTACTGCAACATTATGACCAGTGAGAATTTTGATCAGTTGGTGCAAGTTATTACCTCCGCCAAGGAGGTTATGTTTTCGGTCTCGTTGGTTTGTTTGTCTGTTTGTTTGTTTGTCTGTTTGTCAGCAGGATAACTCGAAAAGTACTGCACGGATTTGGATGATATTTTCGGACAATGTGTATATTGGTACAAGCAAGAGCTGATTAAAGTTGGGTGGCGATCGGTTAGCCTAGAACTCTAGACGTACCCCTAGCGGTAGCAAATTTGAATTTGCACGGAGGATATGTCTAGAGGCCACTGATAGAAACCCGTTGTATTCTTCCTCTGGCGGCGGATAACCAATCACAGCGCGGTATGTGTACAGGAAATCGTAAGGCGGGCTTTGTACGATGACGACAGCCCTGCTCAAACCAGAGCAGAATCGTCTTTGGCTTTAGTTTTGGACGAATTGCACTTGTCATTTTCTTTGAAAGTGAAACAAGAAAGTGCACTGAAGTTTTTCGTTCTGAAAAAGATGTCTTTGCCGTGTTACCGACGGGCTACGGGAAAAGTTTGATATACCAGCTGGTACCACTGGCCGGAACGCTAGCCTATTACGTGGAGAGGCAGTTTGAAAGACAACGCAATCACCCGCCCCTCCATTGAGGTACAGCCTATCAGTGGTCTTCAGACTATACATTCTTATGATATAGTCTGACGTGTCAGGCTAGCGATCGGTGATCCAGAACATATTTGTGACCACATTGCCTTGACATGTTTGTGACCACATTGCCTTGGCGGAGGTCTGTGCTCTCTGAGCGCTTTTCTAGTTTACATTTGCGTTTATGCATCTAGCAGACGCTTTTATCTAAAGCCACTTACAAAAGAGGGATAATAGTTGAAGCTTCTGGGAGCATTGAGCTCGGAGTTGCATTGAGCTCGGTGTTGGTGCCCAAACTGCCATTTTCAACCACAGAACAGAAATGCTCAAAATAGCCCCACACTTGGTTGACAATATAATGACCGCGTTGAAAACCTTCTAAATGTAATAAAGGAACTGCTCAGCACCACCTACAGTAACTCCAGCAGGTTGTTCTGTGTGTGTGTGTGTGTGTGTGTGTGTGTGTGTGTGTGTGTGTGTGTGTTGCAAGGAACTCCAGCACACTACACTAACTCCAGCAGGTTGTTCTGTGTGTGTGTGTGTGTGTGTGTGTGTGTGTTGTGTGTGTGTGTGTGTTACAAGGAACTGCTCAGCACCACCTACACTAACTCCAGCAGGTTGTTCTGTGTGTGTGTGTGTGTGTGTGTGTGTGTGTGTGTGTGTGTGTGTGTGTGTGTGTGTTACAAGGAACTGCTCAGCACCACCTACACTAACTCCAGCAGGTTGTTCTGTGTGTGTGTGTGTGTGTGTGTGTGTGTGTGTGTGTGTGTGTGTGTGTGTGTGTGTGTGTTACAAGTAACTGCTCAGCACCACCTACTCTAGCAGGTTGCTCCATGCAGGTTGTGTGTGTGTGTGTGTGTGTGTGCTGTGTGTGTGTGTGTGTGTGTGTGTGTGTGTGTGTGTGTGTGTGTGTGTGCTGTGTGTGTGTGTGTGTGTGTGTGTTACAAGTAACTGCTCAGCACCACCTACAGTAACTCCAGCAGGTTGGTCTGTGTGTTTCTGCGTGTGTGTGTGTGTGTGTGTGTGTGTGTGTGTGTGTGTGTGTGTGTGTTACAAGTAACTGCTCAGCACCACCTACAGTAACTCCAGCAGGTTGGTGTGTGTGTGTGTGTGTGTGTGTGTGTGTGTGTGTGTGTGTGTGTGTGTGTGTGTGCTACTCAGCAGGTTTTTGAAGCAGTGTAAATCACCATGGCAGCAAACTCATCTTAAAACTTCTCCATCTTTGGTAGTTTGGGTTCGACCACCTTCCACCACACATCATCAACTTCCCCACAGTCTAGTCTAGTCCAGCCCCCTGGACACACAGGTGAGGGGCGTTTACCTGCGGAGTGGACGCACACACAGGTGAGGGGTGTTTACCTGCGGAGTGGACGCACACACAGGTGAGGGGCGTTTACCTGCAGAGTGGACACACAGGTGAAGGCGTTTACTGGACACAGTGGGTGGGTTTAACCCAGTGGTTCTCAAAGTGTGGTCCGGGGACCACTGGTGGTCCGCGAGCAAGCTCAAGTGGTCCGTGAGTTGATTACCATGTGAGAGTGTGTGTGTGTGTGAGAGTGTGTGTGTGTGTGTGAGCATGTAAATATATGTGAATTTAGTATGTGTTATTATTTGAAGGCCAAAGATTAGTTGTTCACTGAATATAAGAGGCAGACCTGTAATTTACTGTTTATCAAAGCATTTGAAGTGCCTACTCTATAAATTACTTGGTTAAAGGGCAGCAGCATGTGACTTGGCGAGGTGGCGCGATGGCAGGTGGTCCCTGAAAGAAATGTTTTTGGGCAATGTGGTTCTCGGTCTGA
>JAODXP020001305.1:10000-12500 GCA_027497455.2 Sardinella longiceps | reverse complement strand
CTAATACTGATACGCTTTCCAATGTGTAGATTGCAGTGTCGATGTTTCTGACGCAGCGACTGTTACCACACCTTCCACCCCTGATGAGTTGGACGAAGACGAGCCTGGTAAGCTAACATTAACATTACCTATTAGCTAACATTAACGTTAGCTAATAGGACTGTTCTGCGTATTGACGCCAAGGAGTCCGCTAACGTTAGCGCAATGTAAAACCTAATCAACCTTATTCACCTACCTCATTCAGTGTAACAAGATGGGGTTTAAAAATGCAAATAAATTATTGTTAGGCTAAATCTTGCCTGTGGCTTTTCTCTCTGGTTTCTTGTGTCCTCTTGATAGGCTACACTTTCACTGTGTTGCCAATGAGTATTAATTGGTCTGTGTGTCAACCTTCCCAGTAAACTGTCTGTGAATGATAAACCTGTTTAATTTCATACTGTTCACTTAGGTTCTTGTGAGATGTTGGCTACAGCAGTCAGATCAGCTGATACGCAATGGGAAGACCCTTCCTTACTTCACCACAACCTCTCAAGGCAGCCATCCAACACCAGACATCAAGCACACCTGTCTGTGAACAATCCTCAATGTAATGTCTCATACAGTATGCTTACAAATGATTTAGATGCATTTCTGTACACTGGCATTTCACTCGAAGCATTTAATACTTCTGTCTAGTGTTGATGTTTACTGGTCCTTTTAAATTGGATGTTAGAGACCAGGTGCTTTTAACTCTTAATGAACTTGAGATTGAACCTTATGATTGGTGATCTGAGTAGATGTTTCTTTATATCTGAAAGTGTGACCAGCAAGATATCATACTGGATTAATAAATTGGAGGAGGTTATGAGACCCCTAATCCCCTGGCTTCCTAGGGAAACCATTCGGACAATTATGCCAGCTGTATTGACATATAGCATTTTTGTCAGATAATACGACCAGCACCGCGCACAGGTCAATCTAGGCTCTTTTCATGCATTGTTCCTAACTGGTGGAATAGTCTCCCCAAGACTATTAGAACAACAGGCACTCTTTCTACTTTCAAGAGACTCTTGAAGACCCAGCTCTTTCAAGAGTATCTCTTGTCCTAATTCGTTAAATTACTTGGAATGCACTGCCCAAGCACTTCTAAACTCTAGCACTTGCTCTCCTATTAGCAAATGGCACTCCCAATAGGCACTTACTTGTATTGTGTTGCAGCTTAATTGTTATCCCTCTTTTGTAAGTCGCTTTGGATAAAAGCGTCTGCTAAATGCATAAATGTAAATGTAAATGTAAATAATACCAGCAGAGCCCATTTAGGGGAAATTTCTGATACCAGCCAGTAGGATAGGACTATATGTAATAAACTATAGCATTTTTGTCAGATAACACCGGACTGCAGAATAGGCCTACATGCAAATAAACTATAGCATTTTTGTCAGATAACACCGGACTGCAGAATAGGCCTACATGCAAATAAACTATAGCATTTTTGTCAGATATCACGTGACAAAATTAAGGGTGGCTTGCAGCACAAACTAAACATCCCCCAAAAGAGATTTTATATGTTTTGTTCACATCATTGTGCCTTATCAATAACCATTGATGCCAAAATCCAGAACTGCTGTCTTGGGTTATGAATGACCACCAGACAAAAAACACACACACACGGAGTCAGAGGAAAGGTCAGCTTACAGCATTTCTGTTAAATATTGCCAGTCAGTAATTAACATAATGTAAACAGAGGGCATTTTGCAAGAAATGTTTTGTGGTAAAAGTCGAGGGGGATTGCATTTCTGTCATTGTCAATGAACATTTGATTTATTTCAAGGAATATATTCTACTGAAATTGAATGTTATTTGTTTGTAATGGATGTATCACACCATGTATGTAATGCTATACTGAAAATTAAATATATTATGCATTGGATTTATGCCTCTTTCTGACTTGAAAAAATGGGTAATAACATTTCAAACATGTTTAAATTCACTTTTCTTCAAATAATACACATTTGAAGCACACAAATTGGGAGGTCCCGAATAGATTGAAGCTTCATGCACATAAATGTAAAACCACTTTTATCTACTTGGGACCTCCAAATTTGCGTGCTTCAAATGTGTATTATTTGAAAGAAAGTGAATTTAGACTTATTTTAAATATTATTACCCATTTTTTTCAAGTCAGAAAGAGGCATAAATCCAATGCATTTCAATGGTAGAATGTTCAGTTTACTACCATGGAATGCTTTTAGAACCTCGGAATGTTCAGGTGTGAAACAAGTCTATATACTACACTAGTGCTATACTATACTACTAGTGCTGGCAAAATTAAAGTGCAATAAAAGTGATTAATCCAAAACATTTAACACAGATTTAAAAAATGAACTCAGATTAATCCTGATGGATATGTTTCCACTTTCATGGCATTTATTATGTTCAATTTCAGATAGAAAATAGCTTGGCTATTAAGTCAGACAATACAAAGATTATGGCCTAGCTCCTGACTGTCCAACAACATGTT
>JAODXP020001305.1:0-7500 GCA_027497455.2 Sardinella longiceps | reverse complement strand
CTAAAGGTCTAAAAAAAAAACCAGAGGTCTGTCTGTCTCTCTGTCTGTCTGTTTGTCTGTCTGTCTGTCTATCAGGTTAAATCCAGTGATCAAAAAGCCCTATTCGCACGGGACTAGTTTAATGGGGGGACCTGGGGTAAAGTAATGATAACCGGGAAATTTAGTCCCGTCCGAACGCGACATGTCAGTAAAAATAGCGGAGTATGTCGGTAAACTTCGCAGAGAATTTTACCTCCTGTGAAACGGTCTGGAGAATCTACCATAGGTAATACTAATCCCGTGCAAATGCGACCCTCGGTAATAAGTAGGGCCAGAGCC
Organism: Sardinella longiceps; assembly: GCA_027497455.2. Taxonomy (NCBI): domain Eukaryota; kingdom Metazoa; phylum Chordata; class Actinopteri; order Clupeiformes; family Clupeidae; genus Sardinella; species Sardinella longiceps. Next base: position 7,182 of record JAODXP020001305.1, on the reverse strand, counting down.
TCCTCTCTCTAACCTGACTCCGCCCTCTCTCGTCCAATTTCGGACTTTCGCTTGTGCGTAACCAACAACTCCTCCCATGTTAGCTGAATATCACTGGGATTTCTTGTCCCGTCCAAATTGGTCGTTTCTAATGCCTGACGTCGTCTGGTTAATCAACATTACTATACGTCCCCATTAAACTAGTCCGTGCCAATAGGGCTTTAATCAACATTACTATACGTCCCCCATTAAACTAGTCCCATGCCAATATGCCTGACGTCGTCTGGTTAATCAACATTACTATACGTCCCCCCATTAAACTAGTCCCGGGCGAATAGGGCTTCTGTCGTATCAGTTCCGTCATCCTCCAGATATTGCATGCATACTACTCTTGGCACATTAGGCCAGGCATTGTGTGTGTGTGTGTGTGTGTGTGTGTGTGTGTGAGTGTGTGTGAGTAAGAGAGGTCAGGCATTGTGTGTGTGTGTGTGTGTGTGTGTGTGTGTGTGTGTGTGTGTGTGAGTAAGAGAGGTCAGGCATTGTGTGTGTGTGTGTGTGTGTGTGTGTGTGTGTGTGTGTGTGTAACATTATGTGGTTATAAGACCAAACTGATTGTTGTGATTTTTGGTAGCCTAGGACATGTCCACAGGCTGTGTGTCAGAGGCCTACAAATATCTGGACTGAGAAAGAAGGACTCTAAACAAATAGCCAAATACTGTTTCATATCTGCAATAATAGGTAGCCTGCATGTTTGGAGAAGAAGGTGCCGTCTTTATCCTTAAAAAAAAAAAAAATGCATTCCATAATGATAATGTACTGCTATGTTTTCACCATGCACTAGAACATTGTTTTGTACTGTAAAACAGAATAGGCTCTTTGCAACTATTTGGATGCTGTGTTGTTATAATCAGTATTAGCCATTCCAAATAAATAATCAAACTGTGTGTGTGTGTGTGTGCACTTACGTGTTGTTGTATCCTGGGTGATCTAAGTCATGGCAAACAGCAGCGGTCATCAGAATTAAGATATCAATCTGAGTAAACTTTTCCTGTACAACACACACACACACACACACACACACACACACACACAGGTGCACACAAACAAAGTGCATTCAGTATTGCAAAGGTCAGATAAGTTGTAGATGAGATAAGAAGTGTGTGTGTGTGTGTGTGTGTGTGTGTGTGTGTGTGTGTGCCTACCTGTAGGCTGCAGAGGTGGATCATGCTGTACATCATCTGCGTCACACAGAAGCAGTGGCGGAAGTTGTGGAACGGATTGTTTCGGTAGTTGTCATGGATACACAGCTAGGGGTGGAGCCAAGTAAGTTACAACTCATTAATATGGATGACATCATCAGTACAGACAACAGTGGGGCTCTGCCATTGGTGGATCAGTAGGCTGTAGGAGGGGCCTGTTGCTGAGGGGACATTTAGGGCAATACTGAATCAACCAATGAGAGAGCAGCACAGAATTAACCAATAGGAGATCAGAGCTGAATTAACCAATAGGAGATCAGAGCTGAATTAACCAATAGGAGATCAGAGCTGAATTAACCAATAGGAGATCAGAAAATCACTGCTTGTAAATGCAGAAACATAAAATCCCTTCATACCTCTAATAATAACAGTTAATGACTAAAGGGTGGCTGTGTGTGTGTGTGTGCGTGTGTGCGTGTGTGTGTGTGTGTGTGTGTGTAACGGATACCAACTTGCCTATGGCAGCTGGTGGAAGTGTGTGTGTAAATCTTCACCCCCCTAACCTTACGAACGCCTCTAACTGCTGTGTTGGAAGTCTGGGCTTTTAGCTCACTGGTTAGAGCGTCCGACTCCCACGCCGGGGGTTTGGTGGAGCTGACGAGGGTTCCAGACCCCAGTGTGGTGAGAACGGTGTGTGTGTTTGTGTGTGTTTGTGTGTGTGTGTGTGTGTGTGTGTTCTTACGAGCCATCTCTTGAGTGTTACTGGGTTGATGCTGAAGTCTTTGACGAGGCCCAGATCGTGATACATGTGCTCCAGACAGCTCAGCATCTGCAACACACACACACACACACACACACACACACACACACACACATACACACACAGAGAACAAACACCAGCGTCAGCACACACACACACACATGCTCTAGACAGCTCAGCATCTGCAACACACACACAGAACAAACACCAGCGTTAAACTTCACACACACACACACACACACACACACACACATGCTCCAGACAGCTCAGCATCTGCAGTCCACACACACAACAAACACACACACACACACACACACACACACACACACACAGACACACATGCTCCAGACAGCTCAGCATCTGCAGTCCACACACACACACACACACACACACACACACACACACACACACACAGAGTCACAGTTAGAGGCACAGTTTGAAACGATAGGACAGCTCGTCTAATCAGCTTATTGGTCGGTTGTCTCTCTACCGATGTAAACCCGCCCCAGAAGACCGTCCCCAGACCATGAATACGGATGAAGAGCAGTATTATGGGCTATGGGCTATTGATGTGTGTGGGCTCATCTGAGAGTCATTTAAGAGAATCATCTGAGAGTCGTTTGAGAGAATCATCTGGTAGTGTTAAAGAGAATTATCTGAGAGTCTTTTGAGAGAATCATCTGGTAGTGTTAAAGAGAATTATCTGGGACTCGTTTAAGAGAATCATCTTGTAGTCGTTTAAAAGAATCATCTGGGTGTTGTTTAAGAGAATCATCTGAGAGTTGTTAAAGAGAATCATTTGGGAGACGTTTAAAAGAATCATCTGGGAGAATCATCTGAGAGTCGTTTAAAAGAATCATCTGAGAGTCGTTTAAGAGGATCATCTGGGAGTCGTTTAGTCGGCCTCCTCACCTCCTGTGTTTCCCACTGCCAAACATCAATGCTGGTTTTCCTCAAGGCTGCTACTGTCTCCTGGGACAAGTCATACTGTGCACACACACACACACACACACACACACACACACACACACACACACACAGGGTTAGGGGGGTGAGCGATTACCTCGTTGGACTCCCACAGCCAGATGTCGAAGGCCGGTTTCCTCAGAGCCTCGATGGTCTGCTGGGAGAGCAGGTACTGCAATACACACACACACACACACACACACACACATACACGCATACACACATTATACACACACAAGCACACGCACACGCACACACACATACACTGTTCCAAAAAGGGGAAATAACCCATAAAGAGAGATTATTGCAATAATGTAGGCCTGCACGATTGTAAAAAATCGCGATCTCGATTCACTCCTGTGCACGATTTCATTTTGAAATTACTTCGATTCTCATTTAATTTGACGAGCCGACTGCATCACCAACTCGTTCTGATATGAGCACTCCAAAGCGCTGCCGGTTGCGTTAGCCTGTGTTCTCAGGCAGAGCGGTAAAGATGGTTTCACCCTCAGCCAATGACAAGCGCCTTTAAGTGTGGCGAGAGCGGGAGCTGGGAAAGCCAGCAGGGTCGCATTCGGTGGTGTGGAAGTAGGCTACTTTGGTTTCAAGCAAGACGACGAGGGTCAGTCTAATGTGATTTGCGATTCTTTGCCGTCTTTGCTGCACCGCAAGGTAGCCTACAAATCTTTGCCAGCACCTCAAACGTCACTAACGTAACAAAGTGCAGTATGATGAAGCCGACAAAGGCAAGAGATCCGAAAGTGGTCCAACAACGCAGACACTATTACAGACACCTTGCGCAATGCAAAGCCATACCTAGAAAACTCCAGTAGGAGTAAAGAAATAACCCAGTTTTGGCTACTATCTAAGTTCCAATAGCCTAAACACAGTAGAACGTGATTTCGTAAGATAATCCATACATTGGACAAACGCTACTCAATAACGTTACCCTCCCATAACTATTTTTCATAATGTTGTAGCCTACTGCCATCTATGAAGGCTACAATAAAGTGAGCTAACAGTCCGTTAACAGACTCCGCACCATAATCAGGGTCACATATATAAGATCATGTGAGAGGCAGATGTCCCAAAGAAAATATAATTTATACTGTTTTGTAATGGCCAAATTAATATTCATGTTCTTTTGTCACTGACACCTTAGTAAGTTAACATATTTTTGTTTTATCAAAGCCTACTTGACTGGCCAATTGAATATTTTTTTGTTTTTTTCTTCTTCCATTGAAGCCTTCATTTGCAGACGTGTAGAGTTGGCAGAAGAAACATGAAACTAGTTGTAAAAGGCCAGCAATTAAAGATGATTAAGGAATCATTTGTTTTTGATACTGCATTATGGCAAGTATGCACTTTATTTTCTTTTATGTTCTTTGAAGCCTTTTTTTACAGGCTTGTGCCAATACAATACTGTGAATTTGTTTTGTCATGTGTGCAATTAACTTTACACTTAGTGAGGGAAAAAAAATCGTGATATCAATTCTAAGCTAAAAAATCCCTGAATCGTGCCCTAGGGTTAACCCTACAATAATGAATCTACTGCTGCCATTAATCATCATGGGCAGAAGTCATACACCTACCGTCTTTGGTATAATATCAACAGAATAAAGAAAGTTTTTTATGCTGTTTGTTGCCTTGTGAAGAAAGAAAAATTGCCTACTTGTCTGTCTTTTAGAATCGTTGGGGCGAGAAAAAGAAAACTTCAATCCTATCTATTTACTGAACATAGCGTTGACACTTCAAACTTCTACCATCGAGACGCCGTCTTCTGCCCCCACCCCTCACCCCCCGCCTCCCGCCGCCCCTTTCCCACCAAAAACAGGTCCAAATTTTCATTCATCCCTCAAGCCATAAAAGCATTGAATGAGTCTTAAGTAGGCCTATGCTAGCCAGTCAGGCAGCTGGTCTGGGTAAATCTATGTGTATGTGACTGATAATCGATGTGTATGTGACTGATAATCGATGTGTATGTGACTGATAATCGTGTATGTCTGATAATCTATGTGTTTGTGACTGATAATCTATGTATATGTGACTGATAATCTATGTATATGTGACTGATAATCTATGTGTATGTGACTGATAATCTATGTGTATGTGCCAGTGTGGAAGAATGGTTGTCTTTGTTGTTTGGTTTACTGTATGATATGCTGTCTGTGTCATCTATTGTATTTGGTGTATTGTTGTAAGTGTATAAGTGCCTGTAACGTGATTGTGCCTGCTAACCTAACTGCCCCAACGGGGATAATAAAGCTTCTACTACTACTACCTGAACTGTTTGAGAAAGATAACGCTGAAATGAAATACAAAGACGTTGAATGGCCATTATCGCAGTTCCGTCCAATGCGGAAATGAGAAGCTAGTCAATCAAAAATGTTGATGTCGAGGGAGAGTGTGTACGCTTTCCTCGTCAGACACCCTTAAAGATGGAAGGTCCAATCAAAAACGGGACAGGTGGCAACTCCGTAAGACACACACACACACACACACACACTCCGTAATGGATTAAAACTGCGCCACCCAGACGGGAGGTGTCGGTACCCGGCCAAAATCTGTCCGTCCGGTCTGGTCACCCTAAAGTATGACTTAGTGTGCTTGTCATGCATTAACTCTGTCCGTCCGGTCTGGTCACGCTAAAGTATGACTTAGTGTGCTTGTCATGCATTAACTCTGTGGCACTCCCATTCCTAGAGATGAGTAGCTCCCTGTTGCTAGCATTAACTAGGCCTATTGTATCGCTACTGGTACTGCACACATATGGAACCCTAACTGAATTGAATGATGCTAGCAGTTCTAAATGACATTTAATATTAGCGGATTAGCACTGGTGTCTCTCAGTGGAGTCTGTCATTAGCACCTGTCTCAAGCTAGCTAGCTAGCACAGGCCTGGGCAAACTAAGGCCCGGGGGCCACATGCGGCCCGCTGAGCTATTTAATCCGGAACGCGGAGTCTTCCCAAAGTGGTATAATTTATCTTTTAGCCAAGTAGACTTAGATTATAGGCCTAAATTATCAAATTTCTTGTAGTCATGAAATACAAATCTCCCCGTTTCAGCCTGTAAGTTAACAACCCTGTAAGTTAACATGTCCTCTGAAGAAAGTGAGGCTACTGGTTTGAGACTTGCCAATTTACCGGCATGAAACAGTTGACGGTTAACACCCGGCCCATTAGTGAAAATCGAAACGCCAATGTGGCCCTTCGACCAAAATAATTGCCCACCCCTGAGCCAGCATCAGTCAGTAGCACCTGTCTCAAGTCGTGTGTGTTTGTCTCAAGTGGTGTGTGTTTGTGTGTGTTTGTCACCACCACCTGTTCCAAGTGAGCTTCACAACAGACAGGACAGAACAACACACACACACACTCTCTCTCACACACACACACACACACACACACTGTTTTTCAACTGTTACAGTTAGCACGCTTACGGAGCATGAATATGGATTAGAGTTAGCACGATTAGATTACAGTTAGCTTGTTTACGGAGCGTGAATATGGATTACAGTCGTTACAGGTAGCACGCTTACGGAGCATGAATATGGATTAGAGTCGTTACAGGTAGGCAACATTTAATACGGAGCATGATTATGGATTAGAGTCGTTACAAGTAGCACGCTTACGGAACCCAGAACTCTAGCCTGATCCTAGCGATAGCAAATTGATTTAGCCATGAGCCATAGGTTGTGCTCAGACATCGGTGGTGTTTAGCCAATCACAGGCTAGATCACAGCAGGATCACATAAGGAGCAAAAACATGACACTAGCATGGATCATAAATATGTAGGACGAGGAGATTCAGTATTATAATATGGGTTGGAATGAGGAGATTAGGGAATAGACTATGGAGAGTAGGGATTACATAATGGATCATAATGGGTTTACACACAGAATCTGGAATAGAACATAGAACATAGAACCTGGAATACCTTTGGGTAGGTGGTCTGGAATAGAACATAGAACATAGAACCTGGAATACCTTTGGGTAGGTGGGGACGTCTCTTCTTGGAGCCAGTTTCTTATTGTCATCCAACAGGCTGCTGTCAATCAAACCAAACCACCAATCACAAACATCCAACAGCCTGCTGTCAATCAAACCAAACCACCAATCACAATCATCCAACAGGCTGCTGTCAATCAAACCAAACCACCAATGACAATCATTTGTTTCTTACAGAAAACTACCCTGGATGTCTCTAATAGGCCTGTTTTACTAACCCTAGGATCGATCACTGCCGATATGAGGAGTCTACTCTCTTTCTCTCTCTTTC
>JAODXP020001304.1:15000-23382 GCA_027497455.2 Sardinella longiceps | reverse complement strand
CCTATATACAATATAGACCATACTTGGGCAAACTAAGGCCCGGGGGCCACATGCGGCCCGTTGAGCTATTTAATCCGGCCCGTGGAGCCCTCCCAATAGAGAATAATTTCTTATTTAGCCAAGGTGACTTAGATTATAGGACTGACAAATTTGTTGAATTCATGAATTACAAATCCCACCCTTTTAAACCTGCATGATAACATGGCTGCTGAAGAAAGTGGGGCTACTGGTTTGACACTTGCCAATTTAACAGCATTACTGTGACCGTTTGACTGTTAACACCCGGCCCGTTAGTCAAAATCTAAAGCCCAATGTGGCCCTTCAGCCAAAATAATTGCCCACCCCTGATATAGACCCTAAGGGTACATTATAAGGTATGTATAGGCCCTATATACAATATAGACCCTAAGGGTAAATTATAGGCTATATAGACCCTATATACTGTACAATATAGACCCTAAGGTTATAGACCCTATATACATTATAGACCCAAAGGGTACTGTATATTATAGGCTATGTATAGACCCTATATATATATTATAGACCCTAAGGGTATATTATAAGGTATGTATAGACCCTATATATAATATAGACCCAAAGGGTAAATTATAGGCTATGTATAGATCATATATATCATATAGACCTTAAGGGTATTATAGGCTATATATATATATATATATATATGGGCAATTCCACGAAAAAGTAAACCTCACCTTAAAAATTTAAGTCTCTCCTACATGGACATACAAATTCTTTCAGAAAACTTCCAATACAAAAAAGTATCGTCTCAATGAAATATTCAACTGAGCAATTTTCGAAAGGATATCTGTTTGTTAAAATTTTTACCCTATTCAGCTATAATGTAAGTCTATGGAGGGGCTTATAATGGGCATAAGTGGGTGATAACACACACAAAGCTGCAATGCTATCAGTTATTTTTTATTATTGTATTACTATTTCTGTCGTTACAGGTTAAAATCCACCGTTCACAATTGTTTTGTATCGTTTTGAAGGGTTTTTCCAGATGTCACGTCCATAACGTCACATCCATAACGCCATTTCTTCCAATGAAAACCAACTTTTTTTACATTTACATTTGAAATTAAGTCTTTCTCTGTCTTTACTTAGGTGTCCTGATTGGTATGAATGCAGTAATATTTACATTTCTCTAAAAATTTCACACACTTCACAGCAAAAACTACGCTCTCTCAAAAGTTTGTCCGTTTTTCGTCACGTCCATAACGCAAATTGAATGGCTCATATTCTTATAATGTAAATCATGATATAAATTTTTTGTGTTTGTCTATATTCAGCCATGGAGTTTGCATAAGAATATGAACAAAATTGTGAAATTCTGCTAGTTTTGCGGAGGTTATGTGGCAATTTGTTCATCAATAATGCATGAAAATGTCACGTCCATAACGCTGGAAATGCCCATATATATATATATATATATATATATATATATATATACACATACCAGTATATATACTGGTTATACAGGTATATACTGGTATATACTGGTTATATACTGGTTATACAGATTATACAGAATCCCGTCTGACTATACTGGTCTATACTGGTAGTTTCTGAACCCAGTCTGACTATACTGGACTATACTGGTATATACTGGTATATACTGGACTATACTGGACTATACTGGTAGTTTCTGCCACCTGGTGGCTGCGGGTGGTTAACTCTAGATGGTAAATGATACAGTGCATTCTCACAGAATCTCGCGGGTACTGTTACAGTTACAGTTACAAAACCCAATAAAGACAAATGAGGATTATAGAATCTCGCGGGTACTGTTACAGTTACAAAACCCAATAAAGACAAAAGAGGATTATAGAATCTCGCGGGTACTGTTACAGTTACAAAACCCAATAAAGACAAAAGAGGATTATAGGTATACTGTATATTAGTGGGTTGATTGGCATGGTTACTAGGCAACATGATTTCCGGCTGTCTGCCCTTTAGTGTTGACCCTGTGGGCTTAACTGGTGACCTCTGACCTGGAAGTGGAAGCAGCGGTGGAAGTCCTTGTCTGCAGTCTCCTGGTGCAGCATCTTCTTCTGGTCTCCATGGGTCAGATAGATGGACATGACCAGAGTCTCGTTTGGACTCAGCAGGCTGGCACACACTTTGGCCTCAGAGTCCGACCTTATTAGGGCAGGAAAGGTCACCAGGAATGACCTGCAGAGGAGGAACACCTAGATTAGACCTTATTAGGGCAGGAAAGGTCACCAGGAAAGACCTGCAGAGAGGGAACACCTAGGTTACACCTTAGTAGGACAGGAAAGGTCACCAGGAAAGACTGATGGAGAAGGAACACCTAGATGAAACCTTATTAGGGCAGGAAAGGTCAAGGCCATCCTTAAAATGATTCTTGTACCGATCGTAATTTTTTTGATTACCGATCGTATTTTTTTTTTCTGTCATCTTGCCGAATAATGCAACCGAGTTTTTCCCACAAATAGCCCAAATCACCTTTAAAACCACAATAAGCTCATCTTTAATACTCCCCTTTAATAATCACCTTTAAAAACACAACAAGCTCATCTTTAATACTCCCCTTTAAAAATCCCCTTTAAAAACCACAACAAGCTCATCTTTAATACTCCCCTTTAATAATCACCTTTAAAAACACATTGAGCTCATCTTTAATAATCATCTTTAAAAATACTCCCCTTTAATAATCATCTTTAAAAATACTCCCCTTTAATAATCATCTTTAAAAACACAACATTCCTTTGGAGCAAATTTGATAAAAAGAAAAGTTTGCAAGAAGCTGCAGCTCAATGTGAGTTTTGCATAGGTGGACAGAGAGTGTGTGTGTGTGTGTGTGTGAGTTTTGCATAGGTGGAAAGAGGCATACAAGCCAAGGGTGGGGAAGTCAGCGCTTCATCCCTGCTCTCTCTCAATGATGTGGATACACACTACTATTTAAATGATGTGGATACACACACACTCTCTCAATGCTGTGAATACACACTATTTAATTAATGCAGATGAGTTTTGCATGGCAGATCAGCTGAAATGGTGGCCCTGGCCTGCAAGCTTATTGACCGCTAGCTTTTCAGAACAGAAATACCATTGGGCCATTGGGCCATTGGGCCATTGGGCGTTGATGTCCAAAGTACAGACTGGATCAATCAGGGACGAATGACATGCGGGTGCAAGCTCTTGGTGGTCAGTATGGGGCACTCACTGATGTTACAGCAAACTAACTTTTGACTAACTTTTAACTAACATGAAACTAACATATGTGTGTCTGTGTGTGTGTGTGTGTGTGTGTGTGTGTGTGTGTGTGTGTGTGTGTGTGTGTGTACTCTGACGTTTCTGCTGCCAAGTTGAGAGTTAAGAGGCAGAGGTGTGTGTGTGTGTGTGTGTGTGCACTCACGGTTCTAGTGTTGCTGCAGCGAAGTTGAGAGTTACAGGGAGAAGTGTGTGTGTGTGTGTGTGTGTGTGTGTGCGCATGCACTCACGGTTCTAGTGTTGCTGCAGCGAAGTTGAGAGTTACAGGCAGAAGTGTGTGTGTGTGTGTGTGTGTGTGTGTGTGTGTGTGTGTGTGTGTGTGTACTCACGGTTCTGGTGTTGCTGCAGCTGAGTTGAGAGTGTAGAAGCAGAAGTGTGTGTGTGTGTGTGTGTGTGAGTGAGTGAGTGTGTGTGTGAGTGCATGTGTGCATGCGTGTGTGTGTGTGTGTGTGTGTGTGTGTGTGTGTGTGTGTGTGTGTGTGTACTCACGGTTCTGCCGTTGCAGCAGCGTAGCTGAGAGTGTAGAAGCAGCACAGGAGCCCCCCAGCAATCAGGATCCTGGTGGTGATGAGCGCCATTATTCTCTGAGTCTCACCTCCTACAGGAAACACACACACACACACACACACACACACACACACACACACACACACACACACACACACACACACACACACACACACACACACACACACACAGACACACACACACACACACAGTATTTGAACAGTCAGATGCTCCTGCTGCTGTAGTAAGGACAGAGAACTCTATAAATCGATAGAGAGAGAGAGAGAGAGAGAGAGAGAGAGAGGGACACAGAGAGAGAGCGAGAGAGAGAGAGAGAGAGAGAGAGAGAGAGAGAGAGAGAGAGAGAGAGAGAGAGAGAGAGAGAGAGAGAGAGAGAGAGAGAGAGAGAGAGAGAGAGAGAGAGAGAGAGAGATGGGGGGGCACAGAGAGAGAGCGAGAGAGAGAGAGAGAGAGAGAGAGAGAGAGAGAGATGGGGGGGACACAGAGAGAGAGCGAGAGAGAGAGAGAGAGAGAGAGAGAGAGAGAGAGAGATGGGGGGGACACAGAGAGAGAGCGAGAGAGAGAGAGAGAGAGAGAGAGATGGGGAGACACAGAGAGAGACCTTTGTCTGAACTTCAATCTGCCCCCCCCCCAACCCCCTCATACAAACACGCCCCCACACAGCCTCTTTGCTCCCTCTGACCTTTGACCTTTCTTGAGTTCATCAGAAGAGAGGCCAATCAGGTCGCTGACTCAGCTACACTGGACAAGCATTTCACCTGCTGCGCACACACACACACACACACACACACACAGCTACACTGGACAAGATTAAATATACAGCGGAGTATCTGTGAAGCAGGTGAAATGCTTGTCCAGTGTAGCTGTGTATGTGTGTAGTTGAGTGTGTGTGTGTGTGTGTAGTTGAGTGTGTGTGTGTGTGTGTGTGTGTAGTTGAGTGTGTGTGTGTGTGTGTGTGTGTGTGTGTGTAGTTGAGTGTGTGTGTGTGTAGTTGAGTGTATGTGTGTAGTTGAGTGTGTGTGTGTGTGTGTAGCATCACAGCTACTCCGCTCCACTGGATATTTAATCTGCTTCTTCATGGATGAAACCCAGGGAATACAACAGTGATGACCTGCATAGCAGTTATAACCGTTACCCTTCAAAGCAAGATAAAACACCTTTAACATGACATTATATGCTTGCAGTCAGACCATAGGCAAGTAACACACACAAACACATACACACATACTCTAATGTCATAAAATAAATGTCACTGGCAGGTCTTTGAAATGATGTTTCTTAATGAATCATTGCCGTTTACATCAGTGGAATGGCGCCCATGTCTAGAGACCCAAAACCTTAACATTACTCTGGACCGACCGGGTCTATTTTCAGCTGGGTCTGTTCAAGCTTAACGTTACAACCCAAAGATAATGAAGTCAACAGAAGAAGAATTGGAGGCTAAATCCTGCATAGGGCTATAACTGCACACTGCGGAGATCGCAAACATTAGTTAAAGCCAAAGTAAGGCCATATAGCCTATAGGGGACTTTCTCAAACATGTCTCAAACTGCAACGCGTGGACGCCGAGTTCCACTACTTTACTTTACTGCGCAATGTAACGGAGGGGTGGGAGGGGGCGGCATTGAGTTTAAACAGCCTGCAGGTGAACATGTCACCATCTTCTCAAACTAACGTTACTTTCTTTAACAACAACACAGAAGCCATGCAAACTGGTTTTGGAATTAAAATAGATTATCGCATCCAATATGTTTAGATTAGGAATCAATCAAAAGTGCAGTTCTAAAATATAGGCCTAATGAAAGTGGCTTTGCAAGACTATTTTACCGACTTTCCCCGACTCTTTTAGAAGTAAGTTTTGGTCCATTAACGTTAACTCCGCTAAATGCGCGTGGTTATAGGCTGGAGTCTTACCGCAGATTCGTCGAAGTTGAACTTGTTCTGTTAAGTTATCCTCTCTCTCCGTTAACCTCTCTCTCTCTCTCTCTCTCTCTCTCTCTCTCTCTCTCCTGCAGGGTGGCCTCCCTCCGCGCGCCGAGGATCAGGAGAACGTCTGTCAGCACGCGACCGTCGGTGCACAACGAACAGCTCGTGCGCTCCCAGCCAATGCGCGGGGAAGGGGGGCGGGCTAAAATAAGCAGCGTCACGGTCCACCCCTCCGTAACTTACCGGCAGTCGCGTCCAAAAGAGGATTAGATGGCTCACTGAACAAAAAACTAAAAACAAAAACAAATAACTGGGAATACTTTATTATTATCCAATTATTAAAGAGAAATCAAAACAAACAGTAGGCTATTTATTTATTCTGAAATGTAAGTGTAATTTCTAATTCCTCTAATACTCTTGGTTACCAAAACTACAAGCACATTCTCTTAGAGTTGTAGGCCTCCTTGAAAAGTCAAAAAAAAAGAAACTAGACATCTCTTAAGAGAGCATCACTCTACTGACATTGTGAATATAGCCTACTTACTTACCTCCAGCATTACTAACATTGTTGATCTATAAAGACCTCAAGTATTGTATTACTGATATTTCTCTAAAGACCTGAAGCTGGCAAGAGTGATGTTGTCATTCCAAAGGGAGCACAGCGAGATGAAGGTGATTAGTCTCCAACAAGTTTTCAAAGAGGTCAGTAAAGGGAAATTATTCGGAAAGAAAGTTTTTTGTATGTGTGTGTGTGTGTGTGTGTCTCTGTGTGGTGCAGGTGCCTTTAGAGAAAAAGGCTGTGTCCGTGCGCGCACGCAACATGTGTGTGTGTGTGGTGCAGGTTCCTTAGAGGAAAAAGCTGTGTGTGTGTTTGTGTGTGTATGAGAGAGAGAGAGAGAGAGAGAGAGAGAGAGAGAGAGTGAGTGATTCCTAATATGCCTCTATCAGGAAACCCAGTCCTGAGTCACAACCTCACCCTCATCTTGAGAGCATAACAACCACATTCTACATTCCCTTCACACGCACGCACACACACACACACACACACACACACTCTCAATCACACATACTCACTCTCTCTCACTCACACACACACTCAGTCACTCACTCACTCACACACACACACACACCTACACCCACACTCTCTCTGTCACACACACACACACACACACACACCTACACCCACACTCTCTCTGTCACACACTCACGCACACACACACACACGCTCTCAATCACACACACTCACTCTCTCTCACTCACACACACACTCACTCACTCACCTCACACACACACACACAAACACCTACACCCACACTCTCTCTGTCACACACACACACACACACACACACACACACACACCCACACTCTACATCCACACTCACTCACCTCACACCCACACTCTCTCTGTCACACTCACACACACACACACACACACACACACTGAATAAGACTAAAGGGAGTTGGATGTACCCTAATGTGTCCTAATGGAGCAGTGGATCCTGCCAACACAAGTGAAAAAGAGACACACACACACACACACACACACACACACACACACACACAAACACGCACGCACACACACAAACACGCACGCACACACACACACGCACCACACACACAAACACGCACGCACACACACACACGCACCACACACACTCAGACATCTACATCCACACTCGCTCACTCACTCACACACACACACACACACACAGAGACTCACACTCTCTATCACTCACACACTCACTCTCTGTCACACACACACACACACACACACACACACACACACACACACACACACACACACACACACACACACACACACACACACATACTTGCAGGTGTTGAGCTTCAGGGAGTGGCGTGTTTACAGCACAGAGTTTTGGGAACACACACACAGCAAACTGACCTGGGGCCAGGGGCGTGTGTGTGTGTGTGTGTGTGTGTGTGTGTGTGTGTGTGTGTGTGTGTGTGTGTAATCTGTTCTCAGCAGTCCAGCTGAGCTGGGTCTTTGGGAAAACACTGCAATTGAGTCTGAACTTGGCCAAGTTTGGGCATGTGGCATTTGGCCATTCAGAGTGTGTGTGTGTGTGTGTGTGTGTGTGTGTGTGTGTGTGTGTGTGTGTGTGTGTGTGTGTGTGTGTGTGTCCATGGAGAGTGTATTTGGTATTGGGGCATTTGGTGTGGGCATTGACAGAGAGAGAGAGAGAGAGAGAGAGAGAACTGTGTGTGTGTGTGTGTGTGTGTGTGTGTGTGTGTGTGTGTGTGTGTGTGTGTGTGTGTGTCTGTGTGTGTGAGAGAGAGTGTGTGTGTGTGTGAGTGCGGCCACAGAGAGTGTATTTGGTATTGGGGCATCTGGTGTGGGCATTGAGAGCGTGTGTGTGTGTGTGTATGTGTGTGTATGAGAGTGTTAGCACGGGAAGTAGTGTACAGATTCAAACTACACTAAGAGAGAACGAGAGAGAGAGAAGGAGAGTGTTTGTGTGTGTGTGTGTGTGTGCGTGTGTGCGTGTGTGTGTGTCTTTTTTTAAACATTACACTACACGTGTGAACTCCAGTCCGATGACAGTGGTGTCTGTGACGGAAGCAACCGCACATGATTACCTTCTAGAGACCGGAGAATTGCTTACACACACACACACACACACACACACACAAACATTGTCATGGATT
>JAODXP020001304.1:0-10000 GCA_027497455.2 Sardinella longiceps | reverse complement strand
TTCCTGCCCTAATAAGGTCGGACTCTGAGGCCAAAGTGTGTGCCAGCCTGCTGAGTCCAAACGAGACTCTGGTCATGTCCATCTATCTGACCCATGGAGACCAGAAGAAGATGCTGCACCAGGAGACTGCAGACAAGGACTTCCACCGCTGCTTCCATTTCCAGGTCAGAGGTCATGAGGTCACACCTGCCAATCATATGTTGGCTTTGGGATTTACGAACTTAAGGCAATTAGGCTATTAACACACTATGATGTGTGTGTGTGTGTGTATGTGTGTGTGTGTGTGTGTGTGTGTGTGTGATATTGCTACTATGATGTGTGTGGGTGATATTGACACTATAATGTGTGTGTGTGTGTGTGTGTGTGTGTGTGTGTGTGTGTGTGTGTGTGTGTGTGTGTGTGCATGAGTGATATTGATACTGTATTATGATGTGTGTGAGAGTGATTGCTTCTGTACTGTGTGTGTGTGTGTGTGTGTCTAATGCTGCTGTGCCCTTTCTAGGCCCCTGCAGTGGACGATGCACTCGTACAGAAGATCTCAGTGGAGGTCAAAGGCAAAACATCTCATTGGAACTCTGAGAGTCTGGTGAAGTTCCAGCCCAAAGCAGCTCCTCTGATCCTGATTCAGACGGACAAACCCATCTACACGCCAGGACAAACTGGTATGTACCCACACACACACACACACACACACATACACGCCAGGACAAACAGGTACGTACCCATCTATACACCAGGACAAACCGGTATGTTTTTCTACAGCATATTGAATTGCCTTTGGCTTACGTCGTCTATAAACATTAGAGAAATAGGACCACACAGGAACATTTCTTCATGCAGACATCTGTAATGATCTTGAGCGTATGGCAGGATTGTACTATTGGCTGAGCAGTACATGTATGTGCCTGTGTGTCTATCCTATTGGCTGAGCATATCAGTCTTATGTATCTATAGTACGTGTATGTGCCTGTGTCTATATCTAACCACTTCTCCAAATTATATTTCCCACAGTGCATGTATGTGCCTGTGTCTATATCTAACCATTTCTCCAAATTATACTTCCCACAGTGCATTTCAGAGTGGTTACCATGGACACTAATTTCATTCCACTCGATCAGATGGTGAGTCTCTGAGAGTGAAGCCCACAGTTACTGTAAGACAATCTGTGAGAATGGTATATTCCTACAGCCTTTGTGATAGTGATGGAATGGTATATTCCTACAGCCTTTGTGATAGTGATGGAATGGTATATTCCTACAGCCTTTGTGATAGTAATGGAATGGTATATTCCTACAGCCTTTGTGATAGTGATGGAATGGTATATTCCTTCAGCCTTTGTGATAGTGATGGAATGGTATATTCCTACAGCCTTTGTGATAGTGATGGAATGGTATATTCCTTCAGCCTTTGTGATAGTGATGGAATGGTATATTCCTTCAGCCTTTGTGATAGTAATGGAATGGTATATTCCTACAGCCTTTGTGATAGTGATGGAATGGTATATTCCTTCAGCCTTTGTGATAGTGATGGAATGGTATATTCCTACAGCCTTTGTGATAGTAATGGAATGGTATATTCCTACACCTTTGTGATAGTAATGGAATGGTATATTCCTACAGCCTTTGTGATAGTAATGGAATGGTATATTCCTACAGCCCCTGTGATAGTAATGGAATGGTATATTCCTGCACTCTTTATGTTAGTAATGAAATGATATATGCCAACACCTTTTGTGATAGTAACGAAATGGTATATTCCTCCCCCTTTGTGATAGTAAAAGGTATATTCCTACACCCTTTGTGATAGTAAATGGTATATTCCTACACCTTTTGTGTTAGTAATCAAATGGTATATTCCTACACCACTTGTGATAGTAAATGGTATATTCCTACACCTATTGTGTTAGTAATGAAATGGTATCCCTCCCCCCTTTGTGATAGTAAATGGTATATTCCTCCCCCTTTGTGATAGTAAATGGTATATTCCTACACCTTTTGTGTTAGTAATTAAATGGTATATTCCCACACCTATTGTGATAGTAAATGGTATATTCCTACACCTTTTGTGTTAGTAATGAAATGGTATATTCCTACACCCCTTGAGATAGTAAAAGGTATATTTCTACACCCTTTGTGATAGTAAATGGTATATACCCTCTGTGATAGTAAATGGTTTATACCCTCTGTGATAGTAAATGGTATATACTGTACCCTCTGTGATGGTATATTCCTCTGTGATAGTAAATGGTATATTCCTTTGTGATAGTAAAAGGTATATTTCTCCACAATAACAGTCTACTGTTTCTGTTTTGCAGTACCACACTGTGTCACTGACGGTAAGCCAACAGTCTGATTCTTCATCTTATGACTTCCAATAACCAATAAATAAATCACAACATCCATATTTATGTTGGTAAACACCTCAGTCATTATTAGTTCTGTTTGTAAACATTCCAGTCATCAGTATTTGTTTGTAAACATCACAGTCATCAGTATTTGCTTGTAAACACCCCAGTCATTAGTAACTTTGTTTGTAAACATCCCTTTATTGTAAACAGGACAACCGTGGCAACACCATTGGCCAGTGGTTGAATGTGAGTTCGGAGCGTAAGATGGTGCAGCTGTCCCACGCGTTAAACCCTGAGGCAGGCCAGGGCCACTACACCCTCACTGCACACACACAAAACAACCAGCGCTCACACAGCTTCCAGGTGCAGAAATACGGTATGTTTCATTTGACCTTGACCCTCTTCATGGTATGTTTCATTTGACTTTGACCCTCTTTATGGTACAGTATTATTCATTTGACTTTGACCTTGTTTATGGTACAGTATGTTTTATTTGACCTTGCCCTTGCCCTTGTGTGGGTGCACGTACTGCAGCAGGGGATTATGAACAGAGCAGATTGTCGGTTATGTTTATGTTCCTAAATGAAGTTTAAGTTCCTAAAAGACAAAGAATGGAAGCAGTGATAGACTTTGGCCTTGTATAGTGACGTGTGATACTCAGTATGTGATGTCTAGTCAAGTTTCTAGGGTTCAGTAAAGTCTATGCTATATGTCTATCACATCTAACATCAGTAATGTCTATGCTATATGTCTATCACATCTAACATCAGTAATGTCTATGCTATATGTCTATCACATCTAACATCAGTAATGTCTATGCTATATGTCTATCACATCTAACTGAACCTGTGCTGTTCAGGCTCTCTCTCTGTCCATCATATCTGACTGTAAGTCTCTCTCTCTCTCTCTCTCTCTCTCTCTCTCTGTATCTCTATCATATCTGACTGTAAGTCTCTCTCTCTCTCTCTCTCTCTCTGTCTATCATATCTGACTGTGAGCCCTCCTCTCTCTCTCTCTCTCTCTCTCTCTCTCTCTCTCTCTCTCTCTCTCTCTCTCTCTATCATATCTAACTGTGAGCCCTTCTCTCTCTCTCTCTCTCTCTCTCTCTCTCTCTCTCTCTCTCTCTCTCTCTCTCTCTCTCTCTATCATATCTAACTGTGAGCCCTCCTCTCTCCCTCAGTGTTACCCAAGTTTGGCATCAGTGCTACAGTCCCAGAGCAGCTCAGTGTTGGAGCTGAAGAGCTGCCACTGGAAGTGTGTGCAAAGTAAGTTCCAGAATGTCCTGCTCTTTGTGTATCAAACTTTACACACCATGAATGCATTTACTGAGGTGTTTAAATACTATTAGCATCCGCTAGCATCAACTTTTCTGCTGTGTGGTAATGCTAAAGTGTTAAAATACTACTAGCATCAACTAGCATCCGCTAGCATCAACTTCTCTGCTGTGTGGTAGTACCAAGGTGTTTAAATACTTCTAGGATCAACTAGCATCAACTAGCATCCGCTAGCATCAACTTCTCTGCTGTGTGGTAGTAGCCTACTAAGGTGTTTAAATAGTACTTCTAGGATCAACTAGCATCCGCTAGCATCAACTCCTCTGCTGTGTGATAGTAGCCTACTAAGGTGTTTAAATACTACTAGCATCAACTAGTCTGCTGTGCAGCGATAATGAGTTGTTTATGAAATACTACTAGGATCAACTAGCATCCGCTAGCATCAACTCCTCTGCTGTGTGGTAATAGCCTACTAAGGTGTTTAAATACTACTAGCATCCGCTAGCATCAACTCCTCTGCTGTGTGCTAATACTAAGGTGTTTAATTACTACTAGTATCAACTAGTCTGCTGTGCAGCGATACAGAGGTGTTTAGATACTACTAGCATTTACTATCGTCTACTAGCATCAACTGCTCTGCTGTGGGGGGAGACTAAGGTGTTTAAATACTACTAGCATCAACTGCTCTGCTGTGTGGGGAGACTAAGGTGTTTAAATACTACTAGCATCAACTGCTCTGCTGTGGGGAGACTAAGGTGTTTAAATACTACTAGCACCAACTGCTCTGCTGTGTGGGGAGACTAAGGTGTTTAAATACTACTAGCATCAACTGCTCTGCTGTGTGGGGGAGACTAAGGTGTTTAAATACTACTAGCATTAACTGTTCTGCTGTGTGGGGGAAACTAAGGTGTTTAAATACTACTAGCATCAACTGCTCTGCTGTGGGGGGAGACTAAGGTGTTTAAATACTACTAGCATCAACTGCTCTGCTGTGGGGGGAGACTAAGGTGTTTAAATACTACTAGCATCAACTGCTCTGTTGTGTGCTAATACTAAGGTGTTTAAATACTACTAGCATCAACTGCTCTGCTGTGTGCTAATACTAAGGTGTTTAAATACTACTAGCATCAACTGCTCTGCTGTGTGGGGAGACTAAGGTGTTTAAATACTACTAGCATCAACTGCTCTGCTGTGGGAGACTAAGGTGTTTAAATACTACTAGTATTAACTGCTCTGCTGTGTGGGGGAGACTAAGGTGTTTAAATACTACTAGCATCAACTGCTCTGCTGTGTGCTAATACTAAGGTGTTTAAATACTACTAGCATCAACTGCTCTGCTGTGTGCTAATACTAAGGTGTTTAAATACTACTAGTATTAACCAGACCCTCCAGGATTTCGCGATGTTGCGATTTGCAACTTCAATGCAACTTCAACCAATCCCCGCCACTTCATCGCGGCCATGCAATTTTGAGGAATCACCGCACCTTTCCCGCAACTTCCTGGAAGGTTTCTCGAAATATCACCAATCACTCGCGAGTGAAGATCAACAGGTGCAGAGCTTTTCCTGCTCCTTGTTTTGCGGTGCAAATATTACTGTTCAAAACAGCTGCTAATCACAATATTCTTGATCATTTAGGCTATTGCCATTTACGTTACGTTTATGTTATGAGGCAAGTGTTACCTTAAATTACGCATTGGACTGAATGAGCTCTCTTCCGTTGTGCGCGTCTCTCTCTCTCTCTCTCTCCCTCTCCCTCCATGTGTGCGCGCGCGTGTGGATTCCAAAATCACAAGTTATGTAAATGACGAATTCAAGCGGAGTTGAAAGTTATTGCTAATGTAGGCTACTGTAGAACTATCTCCACGAAGAATTCGACAAAATTGATTTTCACCCAGCCCCCTTTGCCATAGGACACTAAACGCACATTAAGTTGGTTCCCATTCTTAGGTCTATCAGAATTCAGAGCAGTCAATTCTTTTCGGTTTGTGTAAGCTAGCCTGCATCTTTTCCATGTTTTAAGATATCAAACCCTGTTTTGGCTTGTATGAAGTACAAAGCTAATTAGATGGCTTTTATATTTTTGCATTAAAATTAAGCAGATTTTTTTTTTTCAGACAAGTGATTGCCACACAGTTATTTATTGTATGACAAACAGTACAGCTCATGCTTTGCTTCTTGCTGTGGAACTACTTCACTTGTAGCTTCTAAATATATAAAGAGTGCTAGCTCCCTGGCAATGGCTTCACATTAGGTATACCACAGTTTTACTAATGCTTAGTCACAGTCTACTAGTGCAATCAATCAAGCCCAATATGATTAAGGTTATGGTGACGTATATGATGAAGCGGAAGATGATGACATGCAACAACCACTCCCTCCTTCTTTGCTTTAAAACAGCACTTTCATCACTATTTCAGATATATATTTTTAATATAATATTTTGTTCTGGTTTACAGATGAACTTGGATGGCATGTAGTCATATAAAGGGTTGATAACTAAAACCATAATTGCCATCAGCCATCCATGATGTGCATTCTGCAGTTCTAGATGGTAAACAACCTCAAGAAAACCTATAGTTGCAATATGGCATTGTTCACTGCATAGCTATAACCACCTACCATCATCAAACACATGAAAATGTGCTGCTTTAACAAAAAAACAAAAAAACGCAACTTTCCGCAATTTTTCCTGGCCCCCGCAATTTTCTCGCAATAAAATGCCTAAAATCAGCGCAACTTCTGCCGCAACTTTTCAGAAAACCTGCCGCGAAATCAAGCATTTTTGATCGCAACAATCACAAAAAAGGCCCGCGAAATCCTGGGGGGACTGATTAACTCCTCTGCTGTGTGGGGAGACTAAGGTGTTTAAGTACTACTAGTATCAACTGCTCTGCTGTGTGGGGGAGACTAAGGTGTTTAATTACTACTAGTATCAACTAGTCTGCTGTGTGCTAATACTAAGGTGTTTAAATACTACTAGCATCAACTGCTCTGCTGTGTGGGGGAGACTAAGGTGTTTAAATACTACTAGCATCAACTGCTCTGCTGTGTGCTAATACTAAGGTGTTTAAATACTACTAGTATCAACTGCTCTGCTGTGTGCTAATACTAAGGTGTTTAAATACTACTAGCATCAACTGCTCTGCTGTGTGGGGGAGACTAAGGTGTTTAAATACTACTAGTATTAACTGCTCTGCTGTGTGCTAATACTAAGGTGTTTAAATACTACTAGTATCAACTGCTCTGCTGTGTGCTAATACTAAGGTGTTTAAATACTACTAGTATTAACTGCTCTGCTGTGTGCTAATACTAAGGTGTTTAAATACTACTAGTATTAACTGCTCTGCTGTGTGGGGGAGACTAAGGTGTTTAAATACTACTAGCATCAACTGCTCTGCTGTGGGGAGACTAAGGTGTTTAAATACTACTAGCATCAACTGCTCTGCTGTGGGGGGAGACTAAGGTGTTTAAATACTACTAGCATCAACTGCTCTGCTGTGTGCTAATACTAAGGTGTTTAAATACTACTAGCATCAACTGCTCTGCTGTGTGCTAATACTAAGGTGTTTAAATACTACTAGTATTAACTGCTCTGCTGTGGGCTAAGACTAAGGTGTTTAAATACTACTAGTATTAACTAGTCTGCTGTGTGCTAATACTAAGGTGTCATAACTTATTGTCTGCTGTGTTAGGATGGTGTGAAGTATCCTGCTTGTCTGCTGTTGTTCTCAGGTTTGTGTGTGTATGTGTGTGTGTTTGTGTGTGTGTGTGTGTGTGTGTGTGTGTGTGTGTGTGTGTGTGTGTGTGTGTGTGTGTCTGTGTGTGTGCGTTTGTGTGTGTGTGTGTGTGTGTGTGTGTTTGTATGTGTGTGTGTGTGTGTGTGTGTGTGTGTGTGTGTGTGTGTGTGCTTGTCTGCTGTTGTTCTCAGGTACACATTTGGCCAGCCTGTGCCAGGCAGCGCCTCGATGTTCCTGTGTCGAGAAGCTGAGCGTTACTATGACGGCGGTGATGGTGATGATGAGGGGTCGAGAGAGGGCATCTGTGTCGCCCAGTCCGCTGATGTGAGTACGGACACCGAGGAGAAACAAGATATTAAATGCTAGAACACACACTCCAACACACACACTCTAACACACACACACTCCAACACACACACTCTAACTCACACGCACGATGCAAGTGTTTGAAAAGAATAACAGAGATGTTTGAATAGACATGTAATAATGACGCAGGTGTTTGAATAGACATGTAATAACGATGCAGGTGTTTGAATAGACATGTAATAACAATGCTGGTGTTTGAATAGACATGTAATAACAATGCTGGTGTTTCAATAGACATGTAATAACAATGCAGGTGTTTCAATAGACATGTAATAATGATGCAGGTGTTTGAATAGAATTGTAGAGCTGGAGTGTTGCCATAGAAATTATATACTAGAATGGCTCTTCAGCCTCGCAGAGCACGGCTACACCGCCGCCATATTAGGGCAGAGTTCCGAGGCAGCCAGCGTCAGTTCAACAACACTGAATATCAACCTGGTGCTGAACTTCTGTACATCATATGGATTATTTCTCTGCGTTTTAATATCTACCTGGTATGAAATACGTAATAAATGTTATTAATACAAATTTTCAAAGTGTCAGATTTTAAAAACGAATGCCTTAGCGAACAGCAAAATGCCACAGTCCTAAACTGGCCCTGTTTTTTGTTTAAAGTGAGCTGAAAACAGTACTTGCTCTCACCTCCACAATTAGTTAAGGTACTTACCTACAACTTTGTGAAGTTTATTCAAAAAAATGAGCGACCGTCTTGGCGATACCCCAGGCTACAAAACTTGGTGCTCTAACGGCAGATTCCTGCAGAGAATGTTGCTGGTAGGCTACACCAGAGGGCTATGCTACCACAGTTAGCTGCTGCTGCTAGTTGGGCTTGATCTTGCAACTTCACCTGTTTGGCAGTTTTATCGTCTTTTCTTCTTCTCTCTGTCTACAATATTTGTTTAGTCATATTTATGCATTTAAAAAATATTGTGACTGTGGTATTAGACTAACTTTTAAACATGGCATAGACATGATTAGTAAGGTAATAATTACGATGTATTTTTAAAAAATTATTTAATAAAATTGTGGATACGTGTCTAACATGTAAGGACCAAAAAAAGAAACAAACGCTTGTAAAGTTGTAGCTTTACGACAAATTAAATCTGAGTTGACTTCAAATCCATTAGCTGAATAGGAGAGAAGCGCTGTTCCAAGATGGCGGCTCTGCAACGCGAGTGCTCTCATTGACGACTGTTGTCATCGGCCATTCTAGTATATAATTTCTATGGAGTGCTGCTATCATTTCACAGTGTGTGTGTGTGTCGGTGTGTGTGTGTGTGTGTGTGTGTCTTACTTGTACAGATAAAGCCCACTGGATGTGTCTCCTTCACGGTTGGTGTGAGCGCGCTCACAAAAGCTCCAGCCGCAAGGAAACTGAGGGACGCTCTGACCTTCAATGTGACTGTGACTGAGGAGGGGACAGGTATGATAGGGGTCATAGGTCATAGGTCATAAATAATAAACATTCTAACCTTCAATGTGACTGTGACTGAGGAGGGGACAGGTATGATAGGGGTCATAGGTCATAAAGAATAAATGAGGTATAAATGAGATAAGCAGGCTACTGATAACCATAGGGTGTGTGTGGCTATACTATATCATAAGAAGAAAATAACCATAGGCTGTGTGACTGTGTATTAATTACCATAGGGTGTGTGTGTGTGTGTGTGTGTGTGTGTGTGTGTGTGTGACTGTGTTCTAATAACCATATGGTGTGTGTGTGTGTGTGTGTGTGTGACTGTGTTCTAAAAACCATAGTGTGTGTGTGTGTGTGTGTGTGTGACTGTGTTCTAAAAACCATAGGTGTGTGTGTGTGTGTGTGTGTGTGTGTGTGTGTGTGTGTGTGTGTGTGAGTGTGTCTGTGTGTGTGTGTGACTGTGTTCTAATAACCATAGGGTGTGTGTGATTTTGTAGGTATCAGTAGGTCGTATGAGAGCTCTGTGTCGCTGGACTACTCTATTGGTAAAGTCACGTTTGAGGAGATCCCCACTCTTATTGAAGAAGGAGCCGTTATGAAGGGCAGGGTGAGTACAGCAACCAATCACATCACATATCCCATAATACACACCAATCACAGACCAATGACATCACATCTCAAAACAAACAGACCAATCACACCCCATAATAATAAACACACCAAACAGGGACCAATCACATTACATCCCATAACAAACAGACCAATGACATCACATCATGAACAGACCAATCACATCACATCCCAAAATTAACACACCAAACAGGGACAAGTCACATTACACCATGAAAACAAGCCCA
>JAODXP020001303.1:0-12500 GCA_027497455.2 Sardinella longiceps | reverse complement strand
TTGTGTGTGTGTGTGTGTGTGTGTGTGTGTGTGTCTGTGTGTGTGTGTGTGTGTGTGCTTGGGAATGCTGTGCGTAGGTTAGGCTAGCGGTTGTCCCCATCCTGCTCCAAGAGGCGGCAGCGACAGACAAACTCTTGCCTGTGTCAGCCTGGCTGGACTTGTGTGTCCGTGCGTGTGTGTGTGTGCGCGTCTGTGTGTGGCTTTCCTGTGTCGGCCTGACTGGACACGTGTAGAATGTATTAGTCCCCGCCCATTGACCCCTGACCTTTGGGCTCTCACTATTCCAGTCAGGTGTGTGTGTGTGTGTGTGTGTGTGTGTGTGTGTGTGTGTGTGTGTGTGTGTGTGTGTGTGTGGCTTTTCTGTTATTTTTAAGACGGGCACAAGGGTAGACGGCCTCATGAGTGGGCCTTCCTGTTAGCTGCCCAGGGATTCCTGCGTGTGTGTGTGTGTGTGTGTGTGTGTGTGTGTGTGTGTGTATGTGCTCACCAACCCTTTG
The DNA here is from genome assembly GCA_027497455.2 of Sardinella longiceps. NCBI lineage: Eukaryota > Metazoa > Chordata > Actinopteri > Clupeiformes > Clupeidae > Sardinella > Sardinella longiceps. The sequence goes on along the minus strand of JAODXP020001303.1, from coordinate 12,003 downwards.
TATCATGTTATTTTTTTATTCCTCATTATCCATCCTCATATTCCTTTCTTTTGTAAACAAACAAACAAACAAACAAACCAAGAGAAGCAGGCAACCAACAGCTGTGCTTAGTTGTAGCTGGATGTGACTGACTGACTGACTGATTGATCTGATCTGATGATTGTGATTGATTGATTGATTGATTGATTGATTGTGATTGATTGATTGATTGATTGAGGAGAAGATTTTTATTCCAGAGGAATTCCAGGGGAATTAAAGCATATGACTCTGACCACTGCAGTCTGTGTCCTTTCTGCTGCGCGCACACACACACACACACACACACACACACACACACACACACACACACACACACACACACACACACACATATATATATATGGGCAATTCCACAAAAAAGTCAACCTCACCTTAAAAATTAAAGTGTTAACTGCATGAACAGAACAAATATTTCAGAAAACGTGTAATACAAAAAAGTATTATCTCGATGTACTGTAAATATTCAACTGAGCAAGTTTCGAAAAGGATATCTATTTGTTAAAAGTTTTAGCCTATTCAGCCATAATGTAAGTCTATGGAGGGGCTTATAAGGGGCATAAGTGGGTGATAACACACACAAAGCTGCAATGCCATCAGTTATTTCCTATCTTTCTATTACTATTTCAGTCATTACAGGTTAAAATCCACCATTCACACTTGTTTTGTAGGTTTTTGGAAGGTTTTTCCAGATGTCACATCCATAACGCAATTTTTCCCAAAATAACCCGAATGAAAACCAACTTATTTTACATTTACATTTAAATGTGTAGCGAAGGGAGAGAACAGTGACCCCACCCGGTCTCGAACCCAGGTCTCCGGGGTGCAACACGAGCAACTTGACCGTACGCCAAAGAGCCAGGCTTGATGATATGGCAGTCAGAGCGCATATTCAAACGTAGTGATGGTACTCCGTCACAAAATTAAGTCTTTTTCTGTGTTCACTGAGGTGTCCTGTTTGGTATGAATGGAATAATATGTACGTTTCACAGACTTCATAGCAACAACTGTAATCTCCCATAAAAGCTTGTGCATTTTTCATCAAGTCAACGCAAATTGAAAGGCTCATATTGTTATGATGTAAATTATGATATGAATTGTTTGTGTTTGCCTATATTCAGCCATGGAGTTTGCATAAGAATATGAACAAAATTGTGAAATACTGCTAGGCCTGCAGGGGTTATGTGGCCTTATGTGGCCCATATGGGCAATTCCAGCGTTATGGACGTGACATTTTCATGCATTGTTGATGAACAAACTTTTGAGAGTAGTTTTTGCTGTGAAGTATGTGAAATTTCTAGAGAAATGTAAATATTACTACATTCATACCAAACAGGACACCTCAGTAAAGACAGAGAAAGACTTAATTTCAAATGTAAATGTAAAATAGTTGGTTTTCATTGTGAGAAATGGCGTTATGGATGTGACGTTATGGACGTGAAGTAGATGAGACTTGAAGTTTTAAGGTGAGGTTTACTTTTTCATGGAATTGCCCATATATATATATATATATATATATATATATATATATATATATATATATATACATATATATATATATACATACATATATATATATATATATATATATATATATATATACAGTACAGACCAAAAGTTTGGACACACTTTCCCATTAAATTTTTTACTTTATTTTCTGTTGCCTTCAGTGACAATCTACAAAATAAACAAACTTATGAATGAACATAAGTACTTTATAAAAGAAAGTGTGAAATAACTGAAAACATGTTTCATATTCTTGTTTCATCGAAGTAACCTTTTTTTGTTTTGATAACTGCTTTGTCCTCTTTTTATTTTTTGAATGAACTTCAAGAGATAGTCACCTGACATGGTTTTCCAACTGTCTTGAACAGTTATTAATTCCCAGAGAAGCTAAGAACTTTTCGGCTCTTTTGCCTTCACTCTGCGGTCCAGCTCACCCCAAACCATCTTGATCGGGTTCAGGTCCAAAATTTTGTCATAACCTCACACTTTTTTGTTAAGTACATAATTTCATATGTGTTCATTCATAGTTTAGATTAGTGAGAATCTACAATATAAATTGTCCTGGAAATAATTGAATCGCATTGAATGAGGGGGTGTGTCCAAACTTTTTGGTCTATACTGTATATATATATACACACACACACACACACACACACACATACACAAACGCCCTACACTGTGTGTTCTATCTAGTGTGGAAGCACCCCTCAGTGTTGTGAGTCTAGAATCCCACAATGGTGATTTCGTACTCCAATCTGATCTCGAGACCGACTTCTGTTTTCTCTGTCTCGTTTCAGACTCGGTCTCGAGTCGTTCTCGTCTCGGCTCACAGTCGGAGGAGAGGGATTCCACCGATACATGTTTTGATTCATGTCAACAAATCTCCCCAGTATCCATCATTACAATATAAATCTGTTTCAGTGAGTCAGTGACCACCACTACTGATGCTGTAGTCGCTCGCCTCTACTGTGAGTGTGTGTGTGTGTGTGTGTGTGTATGTGTGTGTGTGACTACCACCACTACTGATGCTGTAGTCGCTCGCCTCTACTGCGTGTGTGTGTGTGTGTGTGTGTGACTACCACCACTACTGATGCTGTAGTCGCTCGCCTCTACTGTGAGTGTGTGTGTGTGTGTGTGTGTGTATGTGTGTGTGTGTGTGAGAGAGAGTGACTACCCCCACTACTGATGCTGTAGTCGCTGACCTCTACTGCGTGTGTGTGTGTGTGTGTGTGTGTGACTACCACCACTACTGATGCTGTAGTCGCTCGCCTCTACTGTGAGTGTGTGTGTGTGTGTGTATGTGTGACTACTACCACTACTGATGCTGTAGTCGCTCGCCTCTACTGTGAGTGTGTGTGTGTGTGTGTGTGTATGTGTGTGTGTGTGTGAGAGAGAGTGACTACCCCCACTACTGATGCTGTAGTCGCTCGCCTCTACTGCGTGTGTGTGTGTGTGTGTGTGTGTGTGTGTGTGTGTGTACTACCACCACTACTGATGCTGTAGTCGCTGACCTCTACTGTGTGTGTGTGTGTGTGCAGGCGCGCTTTAATGCACGGGCTTACTCGGGCTTTGGCCGGGGGCCCCGGCCAATCAGGGGCCTCATAATCAAGGTGCGATTTGTCGAGGGGATGGGATTTCCCTACCTCTGGCTTTGGTATCCTTACCTCTGCTTGAATAATTTTATCTCTTGTGGGGATAACATTAATGTTAAATTTTATCCCCCATTTATATCTTGTGACAGTAGCTTATGCAAGCGATTCGACTAACGAGCATCTTATGCGCATAGCGAATTATTATAAAAAAAATGCGTCCTGTGAATTGCATGCGTGACAACTCCTGGCTCACTTTGCCGCGAACTCCAGCCTTTAGCGCAGTTGTTTTTTTTTCTCACTGGAAAGACTAGCTAAAGACAATAAGGAAAACGAAAGTTTTAAGTTTGATATGAAAACGAAAATTTTAAGTTTGATATGAAATGTGTGTAATGTCAACAATGTAGGCTATCAGGCAAAATATCCTAATCGCGGGGGATGAGAAAACACTCTAGCTACATCAGCCAGCAGGGCCTAGTGGAAAATGACCGAGAAATGCCATAATCTAGGCAAAATGCTCAAACAATACGTAAAATATGAAGGTCTGGCTGGTCCTACACTATTTTTTATGCCCTGGCTCTCCTCACAACTCAATTGTTTGGGTTACCGTTTCCAGCGCACTAACGTTACCGCCCATGGGCTACCGTCGGATCCAACTAATGCCTTGGGTCAACATCTCTGAGATATCAAAGTAATTTGGCTATTGTCGGCTACATTCAACAATGTAATCTGCACCGCTTCATTTAAGTATTTAACACACAGCAAGCAGCAGGGTCTGAACGAGAGAGTTCCTAAGTTTTGTGAGAACTTAATTTTCATTAAGGATTGCGCTCTACATGCTGCAGTATGAACTGGTAACCTCGACACTGCGCTCTAGAATATATAGTCAAGCGAACATAAAATTATGCCAACAGGGGTGCCATCACCAGATTAAAAGTAGTATTGCCAATTTTTTGCCCATCCCGGTCAGGCCTTACGAACGCGTACGCAGCGCGGACGGTCTGAATAATTCTCAGTCCGAATAAATTAGATGTTATTATGCAACATCATTATTATTTGGTGCTCAAATCAGACACGTTATCTACTACTGACTGTAGATGCATCCCATCACCCTGAATTGACTAAAAAGTAAAACAAATGTCTCAACATTTTGTGTTAAACAGCTCAACATTTAATGCACATTTTAAAATAATAAGTCCCAGAAAGGACTGACATAAGAAAAGTGACAATGACAAGTTTACAGACCTGAATATAGCAATAGAAAATTTGTAGTAATGGAATAAATGCACCAGGAAGTGGACATTCTTCAGCACTTGCATTTTTGTGAATTTCATATCACTGGGAGCATTTTGTTCATGGATGGAGACCTCTGAAAAGTCACGCTTCTCACCGGTGGGGAGTCTTTTGAAGCTCTGTGTGTGTTTTTCCTAGAAACATATAGGCGACACTATTAGAAAACTTTAATCTTCAAGTCTTAAACCTATATACTGTAGTAAAAAAAAGACTCTGATGTGTCAATCAGTCATGAAATTCCCATTCACCTGCAAGGAAACTTAGGAGGAGCAAACAAATTTAGTTGGAAACTACATAGCATTTCTGAATGTCTCTTAGTCTTATGTAGCCTATAGTTATGTTTAGGCCTACAAGGTTCACACTTTAGAGGTCTTGTCCAGATGCCTTAATAGAGTTAGTTTTAGAGTTTAGAGTTAGTTAGTTTTCTTTGAACCATTCCTTTAAAAAACGTTTTTTGTCTAGTTGTTTTACACTAAATTTTAATGAAAAAATAATTTCATGCCATTCACTTTCATATTATTATTGTTGAGGTTTTCTAGAACATAAATACACTTTTACATAATTCATCCAATTTAGTTGGATGAAAAACTTGTGTAGCAGATAGCAGAATGCCATTGTGCAGCAGACTGCTTTTGAGAGGCCCTAACCCTTCGTAATAAAGGAAATCAAGGCATGTATGGATTTTGCTTTGGTTAAACCACAGGAAAACTGTACTTATACAGTACATAACAGCAACAGCAACAGTTGGTGCTACAAAGCAACTTACCAAGCTGAATCTTCATCCATGCACTGGTTTGTGTCAACAACTGCAGCATTGCTAAATGTTTGTCTAAGGAACATTAAGCATAAAAGGTTAGACAGATATGATGTGGCAACAAAATCATCAAACAAACAATAGAATGGTCACACATGATCGAATGTGTTTAATAGCTGTAATAACTTAGTTGTAATTACCTAGTCTTCATCCATGACTTGGTCTGGGTCAACCACAGCAACACTGTATGTTTGGGGAAATAAGAAACACAGTACACATACAAGGGTTTATTTTTGCATTGTGTTAAATACAGTGGTCACACATAAAAGTTTTTTTTTTTTTTTTTTCATAGTGTGATCCTGGTGTGGGATGTCACATGACACCTACAACAAACATCATGACTGGTGCATGCATGTTGTGTGTTTAATTCACTGATGAAGTTGATTATGACCTGTCAACCCAGTTTACATTGATGTGATTACTTACCTAGTTGCATCTTCATCTATGACCAGATCTGGCTCAACCACAGCAGCACTAGCCTCCTTCTGTCTGTTTGGGGAAATAAAAAACACATACCAGTAACTAACAGATACTGGCCCAGTAGGGTTTCGCCTTGCATTGTGTAAACTAGCCTTCAGCTGTCACACATGGCAGAAAGTGCAGAAAGTGTTTTTGTATTGTTTTGTAGTAGAAGTCTTAATTTTGTGTGGGATATGTCACAAACATCAGGACCTATATTGTGTTTCACCCCCTTTGATTAAAATTAACTGATGAAGTTGATGATGACTACCTACCCAGTTTACATTGATGTGATTACCTACCTAGTTGCATCTTCATCAATGACCAGATCTGGCTCAACCACAGCAGCACTAGCCTCAGGCTCAGTCTGTCTGTTTGGGCAAATAATAATAAAAAAAAACATAACTAACACATACTGGCCCAGTAGGGTTTATCCTTGCATTGTGTAAAATAGCCTAGCCTTCAGCTGTCACAAATGACAGAAAGTGTTTTTTTGTAGTAGTAGTACTGTGTTAATCGGATGTGGGATATATCACTAACATCAGGACCTAGCCTATGTTGTGTTTTACCCCCTTTGATTAAAATTAACAAATGAGGTTGATTATAACTACCTACCCATTCTGCATTGATGTGATTACTTCAGGTCCATCATTGATGACCAGATTTGGGCCAACTACAGCAACACTGGCCTCAGGGTGAAAACACCACTAATCCTTGGGCCTAGACAAACAAATATTGACTCAGTTGGATTTGAAATGTAGTACATTTCATGTTCATACAGTACATGACAGAAATACAAAACTACCATAATTGATGTGTTTAATTTTTCCAGAAATTTGATTTGATTACCTGCCATACAAAGTACAAGACAGTATGTTTTGATACTGCCTGCTGATAATAAAACTTCTAGCCTAATGATACGTTTAAAGTGTTGGCAGCATCAACAAGTAAGCTAGTCAGTAACCTGAGTGTCAGTGTCTGAAAAACTGACATGTTTGTTATGGGTTTTTTTTTTTTGACTGATAGACTTGAAAATAGAAGCGTTTGTCAAAAATCAGTCAAGTTAACTTTTTCTTTCCACTGTAGTGATTGTATTAGCTGAAGGCTTACTTGCTAACACTTTAAACGTATCATTAGGCTAGAAGTTTTATGGTAAGGAGAACAAGAGAGCAAGGCTAACCTAACCTGAAAGATCATTTGCTAGCTTTATCTCAAGCAATATTTCGTTTAGAAATCCACTGTCCAGACAAATATAAACAAATTTATAGCTGCATCATAGTTGGGAGAGGTTAATTAGGACGTCTTACCTCATATTTTGAAATTCCGATCGTTGTTGACGATGATTTTATCCAATATGTGTTGCCGACATGCAACTCTGTGCAGCTGAGAACGCAAAGCACCGCATATGATGAAAGGAAACGCCCCCATTCGAGTTCTGAACGTTCATTCCAAGTTTGTTTCGCTTTGCGTTATCACGCTAATTATATATTGGTTAGTCGCTTTTAAGAATGTAGGACTCAGAACCGTGTAAAATACTTAGGCTGTAGTGATGTGAGAAGCTATTTCATTAGGTTTTTCTGAATGAGCCAATTCAAAGATGTCACCAAAAAGTAGTATTGCCAGGCAATACCACTTTGAAAAGTAGTATTGCCACGGCAATACTGGCAATACTGACGACGGCGGCCCTGTATGCCAATGTATTCACGTGAAAGACAAGAAAATAAGCTTTCAAACGACACCAATATCGATAATATTGGCCAACGAATTACGGAGATATGAGCGTTCAAAGTGTTACAATGTTAGTCAGAGAAAGACGAATGCGGAGAAAAACGTCAGTGAAGTTCATCATTGTAACAAGGGACTATTCTGATTAGCGAACTCATTCTGCTATCTGTCAGTATAACTAAACAATAAGTGATATCTACTTATCTAACATGCAAGGCATACCCCTAATTGTGGACTTATAATATGAATATGGATAATGGATATAACATGGATAACTTGGATTACTTGAACTGGACAATAAAGGTAAGAGCCAGTGGATAGTTTTGGTATTTTGTTGGAGTCTGCAACGATGCTAACGTTAAGCTATATGTGTATGTTAGATGCAGCTGTCGGTATGGGATTTATGGCTGTCTGATTGAAGCAGAACAATCAGCAGACAGTTAATAGGCTACTTGTAGGCCTAGCGTGTGTTGCTGTCTGCGCACGGGAAGGAGGGAGGGGGCCCCAAAAAAACTCTATAGCCCGGGGGCCTCCGTAGGTGTTAAAGCGCCCCTGTGTGTGTGTGTGTGTGAGAGAGAGTGACTACCACCACTACTGATGCTGTAGTCGCTCGCCTCTACTGTGAGTGTGTGTGTGTGACTACTACCACTGATGCTGTAGTCGCTGAAGTCTACTGCGTGCGTGTGTGTGTGTGTGTGTGAGTGTGTGTGTGTGTGAGTGATTACCACCACTAATAGTGCTGTAGTCGCTGACCTCTACTGTGTGTGTGTGTGTGTGTGTGTGTGTGTGAGTGACTACCACCACTACTGCTGTAGTCGCTGACCTGATCAGGGTCCTGTGCTGGAGTTATGAATGTTTTTAAAAAGCTCTTATTAAGGAAAATAGGATTTGTGAGCTTTTTGGGAGTACATTAACCATGTTTCACTGATTTGTGAGCTTTTTGGAAGTACATTAACCATGTTTCACTGATTTGTGAGCTTTTTGGAAGTACATTAACCATGTTTCACTGATTTGGTTGAAGTTTTTGAGACATGTACTGTACATGTCTTGCCAAAAAATAGCAACGGATTGCAAAAAAAAATGTGCTTACCAAAAAAAAAAAAAAAAAAAACTTCTTCAGAGCGCACAGCATGCATTTCCTCATTTTTCCACAGAGGGGCGCTGTATGAGTGTGCCTGCTGGAGTAACTCATGGAGCCCAGCCCCATAGGATAGTCCGTAACCTCAGACTACTAATCTGCACTATACTTGGCTCTAAAGACTTGGGCATGTGTGTATTTGCTCTGTATTATTTTTGCGCACACTCACACACACAGTGTACACACACACACACACACACACACACACACACACTGTACACAGGCACAACTCAGCCATTATTAATTTTCCCAGTGCACAGACCCAGCTCTGCCACTAGGTGTCCTCGCAGCGGTGGAGTGAAGGACAGTCGGGAGCTGCGGAACGAGAGCTTGGGGTCCCTGAGCCCAGACAGAGGTCAGGGGTCACGTTAGGTCAAGAAAGACCAGAGAACTTTTAATCAGAGAGAACAAACACTTATGTTACATGTGGGTGGTACTGCAACCAGAGGGCGCACTCTTTTGATATATATAACACATATGCACAATGCCAACACACATAACACATAATACATATACACAATACCAACACACAAAATACATAATAATATACACAATACCAACACACAAAATACATAATAATATACACAATGCCAACGCACATAATACATAATATATATACACAATGCCAACACACATAATACATAATATATATACACAATACCAACACACAAAATACATAATATATATACACAATGCCAACACACATAATACATAATATATATACACAATACCAACACACAAAATACATAATATATATACACAATGCCAACGCACATAATACATAATATATATACACAATGCCAACACACAAAATACATAATACATATACACAATACCAACACACAAAATACATAATATATATCCACAATACCAACACACATAATACATAACACATATACACAATGCCAACACACATAATACATAATACATAATACATATACACAATGCCAACGCACGTAATATCCACAATGTCAACACACATAATAGTAATACATATCCACAATGCCAACACACATAATAGTAATACATATCCACAATGCCAAAGATCAAATGCAATCTGTGCATAAGATGCCAAATGATGAAGGTCCATAGCTACTCCTGACTGCCCCCTGTGGACGTGCACTTGGAACTGCAGGCTGAATGGAGTTCATAGAGAGTGATCTGAGTTACAGGTTTTTCAATTGCTAACAAGCGTTTGCTAACACATCACGGTTCTTTTCTAGCCATACAATTCACACATTTCTTGCTGTTTTCACACTAAATGCAGTCAATGAATGCATTTCTAGACTGCTTATATTTTCTTTACAGATAGGATGATCCTTGCACCAAAGTGATGTATCTTTTATGTATTGTTTGCAAATGCTTAAAGTGTGCCACAAATGGAAATCTAATGTCCAAAACCTTACATTCAGTACAAAACTCTAAGTTTGGCAATAGCAGTAGAAGAAAGGTTCCATATGTGACCATTCTTGAATGAATAGACCCTGAACAGATAAGTGAGAGAAACTAAGACAAAAACTAAAGGAGAAAACATAAACCATTTCCTATTTCAAATTACTGCTTATATTACCCAATTGTACAGACCCGCCTATAACCGTCCCTTACTTTTTTTTTCATTATCTTTTTTTTTTACTCTGAACTCATCCTGCACTACATTCTACATTAGGCTACTTCCACAACATACAAATTAGCCTGCTGAACTACCCTAAATACAAATTAGCCTGCTGAACTACCCTAAATACAAATTAGCCTGCTGAACTACCCTAAATGCAATTAAATTTCAATTAATTGACAAGTGTTGAGAAGAGATTAATGACTTGTATTTTGTAAAATACTATTTTGTAAAAGGAAATGTAGGCTAAATTCTTTACTGTGAAGTAAGGGATATAAAGTACGGTATTGAAGTCAGTGGAGTCCATGAAGTGATGGATGTCAAATACATTGAAAATGAATTTAGTTCCAGAAATGCCAAAACGTACTAGCATTAGCATTTTGAAGGTCGTTGTATTGGGGCTGACTGCATATTCACTGTATCCTGGGAGTTCCCATGCGCCTTTGCGCGCTTATTTCATTTCACTCTGCAAAGCAGCATGGTGGCCATGGCCGATTTTCTCGCCTGCTTTCGGTATCCAATCGCAAAACAAAAAGGGATTTGTGCGGCCCTCGATTGCATTTTACGTCATGTGGTGGCTCTGGTATTGGCTCTGAGGTATGTACAGACGAGTGTCGCACGGGTTGATCCAAACTGAGCGGATGACTGCGGGCGTCCGCGGGTTTCCGCGGGCACGAGTCATCAAAAAAATATAAAATGCGGGCCGCGGTCGGTCGGGTCTAAAATAAAAGTTGACTACATTTTTGTAATTTATATTAAAATTGATTGAATGACTGCATGGGGCGAAGATGCAAGCTCAGTGTAGGAGAGGAGAGAGATGGAAGCGGTAAGGGAGAAGCTGAAGTCTGGAGAGTGGAAGCTCCAGAAACACACAAACAGAGAGAGTTAAGTGTGGGAAACTTTTGCTGAGGTGACTAAAGACGATGGTAATAGTGCTGGCTTTGTCATGTGTAGCCTACCTCTTGTGATTCAATTTACAAATTTGATAGTCACAAAACTGGCACGACGAACATGGCCCGCAATAAGTGCACCACTGGTAAGGCCCACACCTACCCAAGGCTCCCTGCGTTGGCAAGGAGGATTCTCTGCGTCCCAGCTTCAAGCGCAGCCATTGAGCGCACATTCAGCTCTGCAGGCCGTGTCATAGAAGTGATAAGAAATCGTCTTCACCCTGACACTGTCGATTCAATCTTATTTCTCCACAGCGCGCGTAAAGCAAAAAAAAAAATAAAATAATGTAGCCTATGCCATTTACCTTATTATTATTTTGAATGCAGAATGCATTATGATTGAATGCAATTGAGCGCATTATGCTGCGTGCACTGTCATATTTTGTGTTAATGTTCCGTGGGCTACTTGTTTATTTTGACCATTTCCACCTTGTAGCCTACCTTGCAGCTTGCACTTTCATGTTGTGTTAATGTTCTGGGCTACTTGCTTGTGATAGACGATTTGGCACCCTTCATCCTTCTTTACGTCCTTCTTTACGATATGCATTTTAAATGATAAGCTATATAAGCCTGACTTCTGCATGAATGGTGGATTTTTAAAAAAATGTAGGCCTAGTTTAAATGCACCAGGTGAAATGCTGAACAATGCCATTGACCTCAGTTTGTAGGCTATGCATACTCGGGTCATATATACATTTTATGTTGCCAAAATGAGACTATAAGGGCAGTCAAAAGCATAGATATTTTTTTTAAACAAGCGGGTGGAAGCGGGTTTCGGACCGGAGTTCTGCGATCCAAGTTTTGCGGTCCGAGTTGCGGTCGGTCTAGTTGAGAACGTCGGTCGGGTGCGGTTGGTTCAAACGTGTACCCGCGCATCACTG
>JAODXP020001301.1:12500-23530 GCA_027497455.2 Sardinella longiceps | reverse complement strand
GGCTGTGTTTGAACGGCCCAACGCCGAACTATCAAGGATTTAACTCAGTGTTAAGTCAGTTATAATCACCTTGCGACAAGTAGATAAGTAGATATGATGTTTACTGTATCCTTCACTGGAAACTCTGACAGGTTTGATAAACATAATATTTTTGTGGAAACCTATCACCAAAGTGCATTTTGGCTAAAGTAGCCTACGGTATGCTAATAAAAAATAAAAAATGAAAAAAAAAGACTTGACATTTTTATCCACTGATATTTTGAGTTCACTGAGCAGTTGGGGTTTACAGTGTTTTGCAACTGTATGTTGCCCTGATGTTTACACCCCATATCCAGAGCTTAAGTGGGCTATTCATAGTACTATAGCAGAGGTTCCATTCAGCAATAAGGCCTTCCTCTCCCCGTGCAGAACCTGTGTGATCCAGAGCTTAAGTGGGCTATTCATAGTACCATAGCAGAGGTTCCATTCAGCAATAAGGCCTTCCTCTCCCCGTGCAGAACCTGTGTGATCCAGGGCAGGAAGTAAGGGACGCTCATGTAGATCTGAGGGTAGTCAGGCGTGTCACAGAGACAGCCAGTGCTGGCGTCCACGCCATACACAATATGTCTGTTCTTATGACGACACACGAGGGGGCCTCCCGAGTCACCCTTAAAAGCACATAAGCAAGTACCCATGAGATACAACTTTAAGAAATATAAACAGCATAATCATCAGTGTTTCACTGAAGTGAAGGTTATATAGGAGATTAGATAAATTTTTCTTACTCAACTAACAACTTACTTGTTGCTACAAGCAATTACTTTGTCATATTTGTAAAATTGTGAATATCTGCATCTGTTACCTGACAGAATCCATCTGTGCCCTTGGAGAAACTGCAGGCCATCTGGTCCACACTGAAGTAGTTACCGGCTCCACTCCTGCAGTCCTTGTTGTTAGCCAGTGTGACCTTGGCCTCGTAGAGGACACTCTCTGCCCCCCTCCCCAGCACCCTCTTCCCCCAGCCAGACACCTCACACTGCAGCCCAGACGGGATCCTCTTGAACCCCTTAGGGAGCTCCAGCACCTTAACGTACTCGTTCAGCTTAGCTCTGGTCTTCAGCTGGGGAGTAGGGACACATAGTACATTTCAGTCTTTACAAATGGCACAATAGTGTTATAAAGTACAGTGGCTCCATGTTGGGAATTGTTCTGGAGCCTGTGGGGGTAATATCACAGAAACAGCAAAAATTTCCAAAATATTCAAAAATTAAGTTGCTTTCATAATAATTTCCAGGTAATCTCTGTCAAACTGCAATTTAAATAATATATATTTTTTATATATTATTTATAGCATTTTGAAAATCCTGGAACTATTTTCTCCGATATCTCACAACCGCTTATAAACTTCCGCTGTACTCTTCACGTTCACTCTTTACGTTCAAATGTCAGCGGAAGTTTATAGGCGGCTGTGAGATGTCGGAGAAAATAGTTCCAGGATTTTCAAAATGCTAAATAAAACACGACAGGAATGGTTTTTCACGACGAGAATTATTTTGCATGCCCATATAACAGCACTGATGACTCGGTGAGTAGCATATTTGAAAATAACAATGTTTTAGGTGGTTTTAGGGAACATTGTCAGACATGCACAAAGCTAGCCTGTCTGAAGCAGGAAGGGGGTTCTGAAATAGCCGTATACTCGAGACAAGACCAATCATCCAAATTTTGGTGTCAATCGTTGTATTGCACCCTAGACACTCTAGAAAAGGGGCTAAATGTGTTAAAAACCGAACCTCCCCTTTAAAAAACAGGCTTACGAGGAGATTAACTCCGGTCGACTCTTACCTGGAGGAGCATGACATCATAGTGATGCTGCTTTGGATATTTGAACTGGGGATGCCTGTGGCATTGGCTCAGCTCCACCTGGATCCTCTGCTGACTGGACTCCTGGGGGTCACTAATGTTGTGGGCGCCCAGCACCACCTCCAGAGCCTCAGACCTACAGTACAGTATAGACCAACAAGTTACACAGAAACACACCAACTTCACTTTGTTCACATGTTCATATTATTGTTTTTATTTGACAGATTCTTTTTTTCTTTTGAGTCAACTTCAATTTGGCTTTGCATTGAATGTTAATACAGTGATAACAGAATGTAATAATCATGTAAAATGTGACATTAAAAGTGAATATTTGGACATTGTTTTTCTGTGCATTCTACCAGAACAAGGCCAATCACACACACACACACACACACACACACACACACACACACACACACACACACACACACACACCTACTGACATACTCACAATCCATTTAGACAGTGTGCAGCAGTCAGCACGTAGTCCTCTCTGATCAGCACCCCTCCACACACATGGTGACCTCTGACCTGTAGGGAGGCCATGTAGGGTCTGGAGTGGGGCTTCGCTTCTTTACCCCCAAAGATGCCACTCTGCTCCGCAGCTGACAACCCACAAACATCCACAAGACACAAAGTAGGTCATTCACATGCACAATGTTGCTGAATGCTTGACTACAGCATACAAACACACCAAATTTACAGTATGATTTATATTTTATATTTCTATGTTATTATCAACTGAGAATATAGAAATAATGTAAATAAATTAGAAAAAGAATAAGCCCTCTGGTGAACTACCTTACCTGAGAGACAGAGATGGGAGACAAACAGAAAGACCAACATTCTTCACTGCCGAGCAAAAAGGGTCTCTTACACACACTAACCATTGCACCTATTTATACGGAGCTAACCACACACACACACACACACACACAGTTGTGGGTAGATAGTTGTTTCCTCCACTCTTTGTTCACCCCTGTCCTATCTCCGGCCTCCTCAGGCAAACTTGACTGTTTTCTCCTAGTGCAGTCATTTCAGTCCTTCTGTACCTATTGACCACCTCCATACACACAGTCATTTCAGTCCAACCTATTGACCACCTCCAGCCTCAAGGCTTTATACAAACCGCCTGCCTGTTGACCACCTCTGAGTCATGGCTTCATACTGAAGTCATTTCAGTCCTGACTGTGGACCACCCTCAACCTCAAAGCTTCAGACAGACAGACTGCTCAACCATGGACAGACCACTTCAAACACTGAATACTTTATTTAAACTTCACTGGGCTACATTGTATTGGTCATGAATGGACACAAACTACTTTGTACCATGAGAAGATGAATGAGAGTCATGTTTCAAATGAGACAGTAGATAAGGTCAACAGGCAGGCAGTTTGTAGAAAGCCTTGAGGCCGGTGGTGGTCAATAGGTACAGTAGGACTGAAATGACTGTCTGTATTTTATCTTCACTTGGGTTACATATGTTGTATTGGTCATGAATGGACACTACTTTGTACTGAGAGAAGATAGATCATGTTTCAAATCAATGCATCATAAATAGCTGGGTTTCCATTCCTCTTTGAATTTCATACTCACACAACATTTGACAAATACGTGCCTCTGCATGCCTTTCCATCAACCTTGACTAATCACGCGGCATGTTCCATCTAGCGGTGGGATCTACTGTATGTCTATGGACAGAAATGCTGTAAATGCGAATGTCAAATACATAAATTAAACTGTTGCCATCGACTTTAGTCACAGACAAGCATGGACAGGACATAGGACATAGGGCACACAAACAATTTTGGGCCCGGCCTGTCATTACTTATAATATTCTTGAAGGATTTTGGGCTAGTCTAATTAAATCTCACATGTCCATGTATGTAAGAGTTAATTCACTCCCGTCAAGCAATTTCAATTTAATCATTTCAGTATATTTATTGGTAGAGTGCCAAATTCAATACAAAAAGTTCAGATGCAAAACACAATTGCAACTAATTTACAGAAATACATTTATATAATTTCTAATATATTTATGGAAATACATTATATATTCTTTAAACGTTGTTGGAGGGTTTAGCGTCTGAATTCATGCAGTTTGTCTTTCTCTCCTAGTCATAATGCCTTCAACTGCATCATTCATATCAAGAACATTTTGGATCCAAGGCAAGAAGAATGGCACTCTGGTGTAGACTTCTGGATATTTTGTGCTATCACATGGATCATGAGTGTAAGCTGTGAGTCCATACAGCACCTTATTGCCCTTCCCACAGAGGAGAGGACCTCCAGAATCACCCTGGCAACAAACACAAGAACAGATTAACCAATCAGGAGACAGACGGCCACCAAAGTATTTGTGAAAAGATAAACTAAAAATTGTGTGCAATTACATTATTATTATTGCGTCCATCCCTTATTGTCGATTTCAAATATTGTAATGTTTCCCTTTCCTGTACCTGGCAGACTCCATCTTTGCCATCTGATTTACTGCAGGTCATCTGGAACTGGTTGAAACACTTCCTCCATGCCTTTTTGCATGCTTTGACATTGTCCAGCGTGACTTTAGCCTCGTAGAGAACACTTTCTGATCTCCTGCCCAGAACTCTCTTCCCCCACCCAGCCACTTCACACTGCTGATTTTCTGGAATCTTCTCTGACACTTCAGGAAGCTCCAGCACCCCCACAAACTTGTTCAGCTGAGCGTTAGTCCCAAGCTGGGGAGTAAACAAGACACAACCAGACAGTATGTATCATGTAGGAATACAGTTGAGGCTGGCCACAGACAGAGGACACCGGGGACAAGAGGAGGACAAGGACAAGGACAGAGGACAAGTCTGACACAGAGCTAGCAAATGGTGCTGAGTGAAACCCTACCCTCTCCATTGCCAAGCGTATTTATACGGCTCTCTTGTATGTTGTGGGAGGCTCCAATCACTTTGAATGGGCCTCCTCAACGTTCTCAAGTCAGTTATTTTTGTATAATTAACTCTGCAAAAGCATAATGACTGCTGTCAATGGCAACAGGTTTTTTGCTTGAGATTCACGTCTCAAAAACAATGTGAAAGTGGATGATCATATCAGGCTAGTCATTGAGCGTCTTTGTGCAAAATTTGAGAGGTTTCAGAGGCGACGTCTGCTGACATGTTGAATCGGCCGCTAGAGGCAGAGAGGGAACTCCTGTTTGTTTTTGTGTAGCACGGCGTTGCATCTGCTTTCTGTCATGGATGGACACTTCAGCTGGACTCAGGCACAGTACACATGCAGTGTGATCGCAAGACGTACTATAGCATAATGAATTGATATGACATTCAAAGGGCATCATCTGTCATCATGAATAGATTCACATGTAGTAAGAGTCGAGTTTAAATGGCTTTCCACAATCATACTACCAACAATAAATTGTCATAAAAGTATTAAATGCACTGTATGTAGCTGAAGAGATGATATGAAACCTTTTTCTAAGTCCTTCCTCATGCTCTGTATATTTTATTGGACTGGAATACTGATATATAGTGATACCTTCAGCAACATTATGTCATGCTCTTTAGTCCTGGGGTCATCATCTTTGAGTTTCTCACGGGGAAACTTTGAGTGTGGGATGAACTTTGAGATGTGAATGCGCTGTTGTTTGTCCTTCTCCTCCTTACTGATATTGTGAGCACCCAACACCACGACTTCTGGTCTAAACCACAGGAGTACATTTCACAAATGTATTAAACAGCGTTTTTTAAACTAATTTAGTTTAGACAAACCGGCATACACACAGGCTGTTTCACTTACCGGTACCAAGTACAGTGTGCAGAAGTCAGCACGTAGTCCTCTCTGATCAGCACCCCTCCACACACATGGTGACCTCTGACCTGTAGGGAGGCCATGTAGGGTCTGGAGTGGGGCTTCGCTTCTTTACCCCCAAAGATGCCACCCTGCAATGCAGCTGAGAATCCACAAACATTCAGTGGTCATTATCATCATGTCCTCCTGGAACTATTTTCTGAAATTAAATGATAATGAATCTACATGCAACATCTTACCTGACAGAGAGATATGACAGAGAAACAGATAGACAAACATTCTCCACTGCTGACGGAGACACGACTGAGAAAAAATACCTCAACCACTCGTCACACAAACACACAAACGTACACAGCCAACAACACACACACTCACACTCTCTGACACATACACACACACACACACACACACACACACACACACACACACACACACACACACACACACACAGGAAATGGGGGTGGGCTGGGCTTGGCTGTTGGGGTCTCCTTGTCTTTTGGAAACTTCACACCTTTGCAGGCTGTTGTGTGTGCAGTGTGTGACTAAACTAGAGCTGAAGATGGAGTCAGTAGTCTGATGTAACTCTTGTTACATTAAATTTCTTAAGTCATTGTGAAGTCATTACTAAGTGTTTTTATTGTATTTTTTTGTGGCTGTATGAGCTAATTCAGTTAACCATGCCATTTAATCGCCAACAGCCCTATGTGCCAAAGGCCAAAGACCCAGCCCTCCCAACTCCAGTTGTTCAAGTGAAGAAAAGACACAAGTTTCCCCTATTAGGCTGCAGCGCTGCTCAGACCCCTCCAGTCCAGGTCATTGTGAGTGTGAAGTTTAATATACTGTAATTCTCTTCCTACGCCACTTGGCCTTTCAAAAACTACCACTTCCACTACCATTTCTTTTATGTTAACATTTACTATTGCTGTGTGTGTGTGTGTGTGTGTGTGTGTGCAGATGTGTGGCAAGAGCCAGACTGCTGATGTGGCTTCCCGTGTGTGTGTGTGTGTGTGTGTGTGTGTGTGTGTGTGGCCCCCCGCGGCCGTCATTTCGATCATTCACACAGTTGATTAAATCAGCTGATTAATAGAATATAGAAGTTTAAAGACTCAGCATTGGAGAGGTGGTATATTTTATTGTGTGATAGTCATATTTAATTATGATGACAGATTCTGAAACAAACACACATACAAACATATATATTCCTTGTTTTTTTTTCCTTTAAAAATGTGGGAATAGGGGGCTTTACATAGCTTCAACGTCAACCCATTGGCTATGGTGGTCATTGACCAATGAACAATAAACACTCATTCATTCATTCATTCATTGAATCCTGAAGGCAGAGATGTTCACTGAGACCTGATGATGGAGTTAATCCAGGGCAGAAATGCAGGGATGCTCATGTAGACCTGAGGATGGTCTGGGCTGGTACACACTGCATCAGTGTAAGCTATTACACCCTGGACTTTACCTTTGCACAGTAGAGGCCCTCCAGAGTCCCCCTGGAGAGAGAGAGAGAGAGAGAGAGAGAGAGAGAGAGAGAGAGAGAGAGAGAGATCTGTATCCAGCAAACTCAGAATGACTAACCAGTTACAGTAGGCTATGTGATGATCAGTCAAAGGTACGAATTACTGATACACATGGCAGTATTACACACACACACACACAGTATGTGACAGAAGTCTTTCCCAGGTGGAAGTGCATATAATTTTGGTGCTGTTGAAGTGTTATACAGACACACACACACACACACACACACACACACACACACATATACAGTACATACGTGACAGAATCCTTTGCCCTTGCTGGTGGAGGTGCATATTATGTGGGTACTATTGAAGTTTTATAAACACACCCACACACATACACACACACACACACACACACACATATACATACGTGACAGAATCCTTTGCCCTTGCTGGTGGAGGTGCATATCATGTGAGTGCTATTAAAGTTCTCCCCCACTTCTGTTCACATGTCTGAAGGTTCTCTATTGGAACCTCAGCCTCCTGCAGCAGCGGTTCTACTCGAGTACCGGGCTTCTTAACCCCCCAGCCGGCGATCCAGCACTTCCCTTTCTTAGGAACCTTCCAGTCCTTTTTAGGCAGTTTCATCAGTTTCACACTCTTAGTCAGCTTGGCCTTGCTCTTCAGCTGCAGGACACAGACACTCATTTCAGCTGTTTTATATTTTAGATTAATGAAGTCTCTCTCTCCTTCCCTATCTCTCTCTGTCTCTCTCTCTCTCTCTCTCTCTCTCTCTCTCTCTCTCTCTCTCTATCTATTTATCTA
This sequence comes from Sardinella longiceps, assembly GCA_027497455.2. Taxonomy (NCBI): domain Eukaryota; kingdom Metazoa; phylum Chordata; class Actinopteri; order Clupeiformes; family Clupeidae; genus Sardinella; species Sardinella longiceps. The sequence goes on along the minus strand of JAODXP020001301.1, from coordinate 15,599 downwards.
TCTCTCTATCTATTTATCTATATAGGTATGTATTCATCTGATATAAGTGGATTATGCCACAGGTATTCGAATGACTATTTTCTCATACAGTAACTAAAGGCTTTTTTCACAGTTGTTATTTTTTACTTTTGAGCATTTCTCAAGATTGTCAAAACTACTACTGCAATCTCCACATCATCTAGACCAGTGTTTCTCAAACTTTTTCAGACCGAGGACCACATTGCCCCCCAAATAATTTTCAGGGACCACCTTCCATCACACCCCTCGCCAAGTCACATGCTGCTACCCTTTAACCAAGTCATTTATACAGTAGGCACTTCAAATGATTTAATAAACAGTGAATTACGGTTCTGCTTCTTATATTCAGGGAACAACTAATCTTTGACCTTCAAATAATGACACAGGCTAAATTAACATATCATTATGGTAATGAACTCGGGGACCACTTGAGCTTGCTCGCGGACCACCAGTGGTCCCCGGACCACACTTTGAGAACCACTGATCTAGACACAGACCCACCCACTTTACTGTGATTGAGAGATGATTTGAGAGAGGCACCAAACAGACTACTGTAAGAAATACTCTTTGAAACCATTTCTCCCTGTTAACTGATTGGATGTTTCTGTAATATTCAGTATTTACAAATGTAGTTCTTCTGTGTGATGTCATGTGTGTACCTGGAGGAGCATGATGTCATAGTCAAACTGCTGTGGCTTTATAAACTGGGGATGTTTGTGGGCTTGTTTCACCTGGATCCTCTGCTGACTGGGCTCCACCTGATAGATATTATGGGCCCCCAGAACCACCTCAAGGGTACCAAACCTTCAGAAACACACACACGCACACACACACACACACACACACACACACACACACACACACACACACACACACACACACACACACACAAATACACAAAACAAACAAAAAACACATTATCTTTCCAACGTTTTATATTTTTTAACGTTTTATATTTTAGTTTCTCCCTGACTGATGTCATGACTGCCTGAAAACCCCCTTCAAGGGATCAGTCACCTGAGTCACCATTAATCAGTGTTCTTAGACCTGGAGAAATATTGCATCAACAAATACATGTACAGTGCTCCTTCCACCAGCTTAACACACACCATAAGCACCCGTATCCTCTCTCTCACACACACACACACACACACACACACACACACACACACACACACACACACACACACACACAGACACAAGCACACACACACATTTACTTGCTACAGTGTGCAGAAGTCAGCACGTAGTCCTCTCTGACCAGTATTCCTCCACACCTATGCTTTCTCTGGGGAGTCTGCAAGGAGGCCATGTCCACACACACACACACACACACACACACACACACACACACACACACACACACAGACACAAGCACACACACACACACACACACATTTACTTGCTACAGTGTGCAGCAGTCAGCACGTAGTCCTCTCTGACCAGTATTCCTCCACACCTATGCTTTCTCTGGGGAGTCTGCAAGGAGGCCATGTCCACACACACACACACAAGCACACACACACACACACACACACACACACATACACACACACACACAGACACAAGCACACACACACACACACACACACACTTACTTGCTACAGTGTGCAGCAGTCAGCACGTAGTCCTCTCTGACCAGTATTCCTCCACACCTATGCTTTCTCTGAGGAGTCTGCAGTGAGGCCATGTAGGGTCTGGAGTGTTTCTTTGCCTCGCGGCCCCCAAAGATGGCACTCTGCACGGCGCCTGATAATCACACACAACCCACACACAATACATCATTTATGAGCTATTTATCAGTGACATTCTCAACACATCTCAAATGGCCTCTTCTGAAACACTGAGTCTAGAAATGCATGTTCACAGTGTCTATGATATGTTTCTTGTTATTATGTTACTGATATCTTACTGTCTACTGCTACTGATATCTATTATCATACTGGATATCTTGATATCTATTTGCACTTGTGTCCTAGTCATGTCAGTTTGTGATGTCTTAAATACAGTTATATTTAGTTGTATGTTCGCTTTGACTTTGACTTTCATTCTGACCAGAGCATATCAAACAACACAACCTAAACATACTTTTGAACGTCACACGTTTGTTACGGGGTGACCGATGGCTCTCTCCTCAGTCTCATTTGTTTAGCGGTAATCCCACTTGCATTATGGCTAGTGTCGGGTCCACAAAATAGAAACTGAAAGTAGATATAACTGAAATCGCATTTATTACCGGCTTGTCAGACAATGTAGCGCACAAAAATGATTATCTTTGGTTCGTACTTTTGGTTTGCAAATAAATTAACAGTGATTGTTGAGAATGTACAATGTAGGTGGAGCTCCGGAGATAGAAAAAAAAGTAGTCTTGCCTGGTGTCCCTTTAAGATGTCGCTCTGCACTGTACCTGATAATCATTCAGTGACATTTTGACCACAGCTTAGTAAACAACTTACTTTATACAAATTTACTTTTGAAGTGGATTTGTTCTCTAATTTCCTCATATTGGAGTGGCACATATCTACTACTGCATATCTACTACCCCTAAGTAAGATCTAAGTCTTGCCTTTTGAAGTTTATTTGTTGTAGTCATATCGGAGATTATTCATCCACAAATACCAATGAAAGCCTCTAACATACTTGCAGCATACTGCCCGCCCCACCACCCCCATCATCATACCTACCCCACATGCAATACACAAACACCATGCCTATTTCTCCACAGGCAACAGCACACAAACACCATGCCCATTTCTCCACATGCAACAGCACACAAACACCATGCCCATTTCTCCACATGCAACAGCACACAAACACCATGCCCATTTCTCCACATGCAACAGCACACAAACACCATGCCCATTTCTCCACAGGCACCAGCACACAAACACCATGCCCATTTCTCCACAGGCACCAGCACACAAACACCATGCCCATTTCTTCAACAGCACACAAACACCATGCCTATTTCTCCACAGGCACCAGCACACAAACACCATGCCCATTTCTTCAACAGCACACAAACACCATGCCCATTTCTCCACATGCAACAGCACACAAACACCATGCCTATTTCTCCAC
>JAODXP020001301.1:0-7500 GCA_027497455.2 Sardinella longiceps | reverse complement strand
CACACACACACACACACACACACACACACACACACACACACACACACACTAGATCGTTGTTTCCTCTACTCTTTGTTCACCCCTGTCCTATCTCCGGCCTCCTCAGGCAAACTTGACTGTTTTCTCCTAGTGCAGTCATTTCAGTCCTTCTGTACCTATTGACCACCTCCATACACACAGTCATTTCAGTCCAACCTATTGACCACCTCCAGCCTCAAGGCTTTATACAAACCGCCTGCCTGTTGACCACCTCTGAGTCATGGCTTCATACTGAAGTCATTTCAGTCCTGACTGTGGACCACCCCCAACCTCAAAGCTTCAGACAGACAGACTGCTCAACCATGGACAGACCACTTCAAACACTGAATACTTTATTTCATCTTCACTAGGGCTACATATACTGTATTGGTCATGAATGGACACAAACTACTTTGTACTGGGAGAAGATAGATGAATGAGAGATCATGTTTCAAATCAGACAGTAGGTATTGCATCATAAATAGCTGGGTTTCCATTCTTCTGTGAATTTCATATTCACACAGAAATTTGACAAAAAATATGTGTATCTGCATGCCATGAACTGTGACTAATCACGTGACCTGTTCTGACTAGCTGTGGGATCTATGTCTTTATGTACTGTACAGAAATGTGGTACTCACAATCCATTTAGACAGTGTGCAGCAGTCAGCACGTAGTCCTCTCTGATCAGCACCCCTCCACACACATGGTGACCTCTGACCTGCAGTGAGACCATGTAGGGTCTGGAGTGGGGCTTCGCTTCTTTACCCCAAAGATGCCACTCTGCTCCGCAGCTGAAGGGGACGATAACACATCCACTCAGCTTGCTGTAGACTTACAGACATAGGATCTAATTTTATGGATTTATTTACATACAATTTTGTTTTTTACAACATAACTTTAAAGGGCAATAAAAACAGTCTTACCCACTCTGCAGTCTGCCTTAGGCAAGTTAATTAATATGGCAGGCCATCGATGTGTACGTCCAAGCTGATACAATCATCTCTGAAGTACAACTACCCTTGAAAAGTGTTATATTTTGCCTACATTGTTCCCTGTTTGTCGCAAGGTGTGCAAGGCAGCGGATTGATATTACCTCCGCTACCTAGCCTTGATGTTAGGTTTTGCCTTATCCCACTAACGTTAGGCTCTGTCTATCGTCATATTAGTCAAACAACTAACCTGAGCAAGGTAATATTCCGCTGCTGCTGAGAAAGTAGTCCCTCAAAATGTAATGTTATCATAGCGATTCAAGGGTAGTTTTTCTTTTACGATGTTTTTTAATCAACACCGATGACCTGGCATATTAATGTATTTGCTTAAAGGAGACTGCAGAGTGGGTAAGACTGTTTTCATTGCCAGGCTAGCACTGTCCACTCACTTGCGTTAGCCTAGCACCAGCGAACTCAGCTGATAGAAGGACTGGATGAAATGAGTTGAAAACGGTCTCCAATGACAGATATCACTCAGGCTTACTTGGAAATGAGGTTTAACATCGAAAATTCTGAACCACCCCTTTAAGTTAATAGTTCGGACTACAGTGAATCATAGTCCTGTAGTATGAGCTTGCTGACTGCTGCTAGCGTGGGTAATGGAACTATTTGGAACAACATACAGCAAACGTGAACATAAATGAGAAAATGACGAACATTATGCGCGAATCCAACATCAGCATACTGTATATTTACTTTCAATCTTGAGTTAGTGTAAGCTGCTGGTTCACTGTTAGGTCTATGTTGATCCAAATACTTTCATTGTCCCTCCACTGAAGAATACAGCGCAGGCTGTACAGGGCCATGGTTGAATGATACCAATCAATCACTTGAAGTCAAAAGCCTTATATTACCTGAGACATGAGATGAGAGAGAAGCAGAACCACCAACATTCTTCACCGCAAAGCAGGAGTGTCTCACACTCACACACTACGCATCTGTCCTATTTATACACAGAGCAAACCACACACACACACACACGGAGTATACACAGTCTCACACACGCATGCATGCAATATACACATTCAACCACACATACAGACACACATGGAGTATATACACACACACGGTTTCAGTCTCACACACACACACACACACACACAGAAACACACATTGCCCACACATACACACTCTCTTAACATGCTATTTATTTCTTTGAGGAGTAAAAAGCACAAGAATTGTTCTCTTATACCCCCTATAATGAGATGTAATAAAGGCAATCTTAACCACACACACATACACACACACACACACACATGCACACACACACACACACACACACACACACACACACACACACACACACACACACACACAGACAGGAAATGGGTTGTGGGACAGTCTTTGTTGCTGGAATACAGTCTTCAACAGACTGCAGTGCAGCAGTTATTACAGCAGTTATGCTTTATTACAGTAATACAGCCCCAACAGAGTACATTGATTACACAACTGGCATTCTCCTATTTTCCTCTTTCCCCTCACACACACACACACACACACACACACACACACACACACAAAGGCTAATATGTTTCTCGGTTTAATTATGCTAGTGATCTTTAAGATGCATGGTGTACCTGGGGAAATGGGTAAGATGTATCTATTGATACAGCCTATATCACCATCTGCAGCAGAAAATAGTTGGGAAGGTCTTTTTTGCCCTCCACAGTGGCAGGCAGGCAGGCATCAAAAACACCATAGAACATAGAGAAGGGGTCTGAACAGAAAAGGTCAATGAAACAGTCAAGTCTAAGTGCATATATTTATTTTTTTCAAGGCAATGACATCTGTAACATAGGATGTCACAGGCGACTGCATGGACAGCAGCAAGCAGGGGCGACCTCTAACAGTGTCCTCTAAACAGTGACCTCTGTGACCTCTAACAGCAGTGACCTCTAACAGCAATGACCTCTAAACAGTGACCTCTAAACAGTCTAAGCAGTGACCTCTAACAGCAGTGACCTCTAAACAGTGACCTCTAAACAGTGACCTCTAAGCAGTGACCTCTGATCTCTAAACAGTGACCTCTAAGCAGTGACCTCTAACAGCAGTGACCTCTAAACAGTCTAAGCAGTGAACTCTAAACAGTGACCTCTGTGATCTCTAAACAGTGACCTCTAACAGCAGTGACCTCTAACAGCAGTGACCTCTAAGCAGTGACCTCTGATCTCTAAACAGTGACCTCTAAGCAGTGACCTCTAACAGCAGTGACCTCTAAACAGTCTAAGCAGTGAACTCTAAACAGTGACCTCTGTGACCTCTAAACAGTGACCTCTAACAGCAGTGACCTCTAACAGCAGTGACCTCTAAACAGTGACCTCTAAGCAGTGACCTCTAACAGCAGTGAGCTCTAAGCAGTGACTTTTAAACAGTGACCTCTAAGCAGTGACCTCTAACTGCAGTGACCTCTAGCAACAGAAGCGGGAGCGCCTCCCCATGACCTCCTTGACCCAGGGCAGGAAGGCAGAGACTCTGGTGTAGCCTTGAGGATAGGATCCATCTGTGCAGTTTGGGTGGGTGAAAGCATCAATGCCCTCAACCCTCCCCTCTTTACACATGAGAGGACCTCCAGAATCCCCCTAGACACAGAGAGAGAGAGAGAGAGAGAGAGAGAGAGAGAGAGAGAGAGAGGAAGGAAGAAGGGAGGGAGGGAGGGAGGGAGAGACATGGAGAGAAAGAACTCATTGTTATTCAACTAAGACCAAGATTTCTTATTCATATTAAATTGCCTGCATATATCAACTGCACATACACACACACACACACACACACACACACACACACACACACACACACACACACACACACACACACACACAGGTTTAAAGTAACATGTAGTGTTTGGGGTCATTGGGCTTATAATGGTCCAGTTAAAGGAATTATCTGCAGTGAATCAACTTGTATCCCTGACTTAAGTGACTTCATTTCGTGCAACCCAGAGCAAAATGGCGAAACTGTAGTTAATGGGGACAGAAGCGGGCATATAAAATGAAACCAAATCATTTTCATATGCCCACATGTGTTAGCGTAGCCTGGCTTTACCTTCCTATGAAACTCCACTCAACAATCATTTCCCTCTGTCTGGCACTCCGGCCATTGGCATCGTTTGCAGAGATCAAATCTTAACCGCGCTAAAATCAAGCTTTCTAGCCAAGGAGTTGTGAGAGATAAAGTTGGGTGTCCGTTGTTGTAGCGTTACTGTAGCTTAGCCTACTTCACGCCTAAGCTGGTGCATAACGTTAGCAATTGCGTGAAATCAGATTTAATAGTTTCAAACTGCTACAGTTCACACCTCCAGCTTGCAAGCATTTATCAATGGTGAAATGCCAGACCCTTGTACGAAGCTAGTGTTAGCGTTGAATGCTGTTTCAGTATTTGGTCCATCTTGCATGAAATTTGATCATTCTCATAGCTATCGACAGCACTTAGCAAGGTGAAACAACAGGGTTATAGGTTAATTCACTATGGATAATTACTTTAAGGATGTTTAACATTACAGTAAATCACAAACACACACACACACACACACACACACACACACACACACACACACACACACACACCTGGCAGAAGCCTTTTCCGTCTTTGGTGGAAGAGCATATCATGTGGCGGGAGTTGAAGTGTTTTCCCCAGATACTCTTACACTGTGTCACCTCCTCCAGCCTCACTAGCGCCTCCTGCAGGAGCGCCTCAGCATGGGACCTAGGGCTCTTCATCCCCCAGCCTGACACCCAACACTCCTCCCCCGCAGGTAGATCCGTCACGTTCACACTCCTGCTCCACAGAGACTCCTTCACCTCCTCCTGCTCCTCCTCTTCCTCCATAGGCAGCTTTGCCATCTTCACACGGTGACCCAGGTTAGCTTTCCTCTCCAGCTGCAGGGAGACACACAGGCACCGAGAGTCACAGGGAGAAACACATTGCATCACTGCACAGCAAGACACAGCAGAACACAATGCAATATTGCACAACACAACACACAGCACTGCATGGCAAAACGCAACACATACAACACAACACTGCACAACACAGGACAGCACATACAGTGCAACTCCACATACAACACAATACTGCAATACAGAACACCGCACCGCACCACTGCACAACACAACACTGCACTGCACTGCACTGGACGACACAACGCAACACATGAACACTTTCTCACGTCTGTACTATGAGAAATGTTCTAGAACTGTACCTGGAGGAGCATGATGTCATATTCAAGCTGCTGTGGCTTTATAAACTGGGGATGTTTGTGGGCTCGTTTCACCTGGATCCTCTGCTGACTGGACTCCTTCTTATTGCTGATGTTATGGGCCCCCAGAACCACCTCCAGCGGACCAGAACTTCAGTTTAACACACACACACACACACACACACACACACACACACACACACACACACACACACACACACACACACAATCTATCAATGTAAAGCAGGGGTTCCCAACCTTTTTTGGCTTGTTATCCTACTTTGACATTACAAAATTCTAGCAACAACGATATCCATGGCAGGGATAACGAGGTGACTGTTACGATGAAAATCATTTATGTCAATTGCCTGTTGAAGCCAAAACATGAACATTCTTGGAACATTTCACAATCTGTACTATCCTAACAGTCGACTGTGATCAACACCTATTATGTAGATTGAAGAAGCCAACTGGCAGCTATTACTACTACTACTATCTTATCTTACACTAGTTGTGATATAAATAGTCCTATTATTACCTCCGCCAAGGAGGTTATGTTTTCGGTTGCGTTGGTTTGCATTGGTTTGTCTGTCTGCCTGTTTGTTTGTCTGTCTGTCAGCTGGATAACTCGAAAAGAACTGCACGAATTTGGATGAAATTTTCGGACAATGTGTATATTGGGACCAGCAAGAACTGATTCGATTTTGGTGGTGACCGGTGATCCAGAACATGATCTGGAATTTATATTGTGTCTGTGACCACATTGCTTTGGCGGAGGTCTGCTCTTTTCTAGTTAGATACTGTAATGGGAAAACACACACACTTACTTAAGACAGTGTGCAGCAGTCAGCACGTAGTCGTCTCTGATCAGCACCCCTCCACACACATGCTTGCCTTGCTGGGTCTACAGAGAGGCCATGTAGGGTCTGGAGTGAGGCTTCGCTTCTTGACCCCCAAAGATGCCACTCTGCTCCGCAGCTGTAGAGAATACGCAAGAAATCAAATACACACATACATCTACCATCACACACATACTGTACACACACACACACACACACACACACAGTTTACCCACCAGACAGAGAGGCTTGGGTGAGGAGTAGTAACAGAAGCATTCTTCATCACTTAGGAAACACATCTAAACACACCGCACACATTTATGCTCTCTTTATACCTAAAAAATACACACACACACACAGATGCACATATGCACACAAACACACACATGCATACAAATACACACACGTACACTCAGTGGAACAACTTCTGGGTAGCTGGGGGGGGGGGGGGGGTTGTGTGCATGTGTATGACAGTGTCGGATAGTGTGATATATTATGTGTGTGTGTGTGTGTGAGAGAGAGAGAGAGAGAGACACAGAGGAAGAGTGACCCCTGCTATTACTGTGTGGGTTACTGGAAATTCCACACGTACAGTAATATAGACTGGCCAAAGATCACTGAGGAAGACAGACGAGGTGTATCGTATGTGTGGGTATCAATATACACCTTGACTTATGCAGGTGTGTGTGTGTGTGTGTGTGTGTGTGTGGGCAGGGGGGTGGGGGTGGGGCGGGGTTGGGATAGGTATAACGGTAATTACAGTAAATGGTTGAGAGGTGTATGTATGGGTATCAGTACTGTATGTACTGTGTGTGTTTTGCAGTGTGTGTGTGTGTGTGTGTGTGTGTGTGTGTGTGTGTGTGTGCTTGCAGGTGAGAGGTGTTCTTAGCATCTGAATTCCCCTGATGCGCAGCCCCTCTGTCTGGAGCATGTCCTGTTTTGGCCCCTCTGTGTGTGTGTGTGTGTGTGTGTGTGTGTATGTGTGTGCGTTTGTGTGCGCATGTGTGTGTGTGTGTGTGTGTGTGTGTGTGTGTATGTGTGCTTGTGTGTGTGTTTGTGTGTGCTTGCGGCAATGCATGTAGTGCTCGGTATGTTTGTGTGTATGTGTGTGTGAGAGAAAGAGAGAGAAAGAGAGAGTATGTGTATGTGTGTGTGTATTTCACTTTATTACACATAACACAAACACACACACACACACACACACACACACACACACACACACACACACACACACACACACACACAAGAAACACCTGTTTCATACATATTTTGTCGTGTCAGATTTACGATCTCTGGGCCAGAAATGAGACTCAAATACCTGGTGCACGATGTTACAAAAATACACCATTATAAACGTTGAAATCAAACTTATTCCAAAAGGAAAAGAGTCCAGGCAAAGTCAGGGGCATTACACACACAAAGTTATGGGCATTACACACACTATGAAAAAAAAAAA
>JAODXP020001300.1:0-23678 GCA_027497455.2 Sardinella longiceps | reverse complement strand
CCCAAAAATTGACCTCTCGCAATCGAACGGGTGGGCAATTTCTAATCTGTTTTTTTGACTTCTTGGACATCTCAAGTCAACAGTTTGGCATGGTAACCATTGCAAACAGGTAGCTTTTTGGTAGTTATCATGCATTGAAATGGTGGACCAGTAAAATGGAAATGTGAAAATTCGGTATTGTGGTTCTTTCTTATTATGCAGTTTGTTGACCACACAGGGTGCTTAAATTACCTCAGGGATGCTTTCCCTTCAACCAAGACCCTACAGGGGTTGTTAGACCACACCAATAGGCCTAATAGAATCACCTCAGCAATATGTGAATGACAAAATGTGAAAAAAATGATAACATATGAAATCCGTTTTTTTTTTTTTTTTTTTTTTTTATTCTTTAAACTTTTCCTGCAACAGCAAAACAACACCAAAAAACATCATGAACAAATCCATATTAACATGTGATAACTATATACATTAACATGGCATCAAGAACAACATGAACAAACACCATGAACAAATAAACATTAACAACATTAAAAGGAACTACAGAGCATTATTTCAGTCCTCAGGATCTGACTCAGTCCAGTCAGCATCTGCAATGTCACCATGTTCATCCTCTTCATGCTGATTTACGCATGTCTGCAGTTTACAGAGGGTTGTGCATTTCAAGCCACTTCTCAGGCATTGGCAATCCGGCAGTTTACATTGCCGGCTGCAGTTGCAAGACAGCAATTGTAGCACTGCCTCAGGGGCTGGAGATCCCTGCATCCACTGTATAGTGAGCTGGTCATTTTCATTTTTGCCCCAGCCATGGTCAAGTGGGCTTGGGATTTGTGGATGCTGCTGAAGACTTGCTCTCCAGATGCCAGCCTGATAGTTGGCACGCATAGCATGCATGAGGAGGCAGTCCTCACATGGTGGAAGTTGGCTTGATTCACGCGCTCCATGCTGTGTGCAGAAAAGCTGGTAGCGGGCTGTATTTATGTGCTCCGTCTTTGTCGATGCTATGTAGAGTTGGCATGTGAATGCTTGTAGCTTCATGAATAGGTCCATGGATAGCTTCCAGTCCTGTCCCAGCTCATGAAAAACTGTTTGAAAGACCTCTGACCTCATCATGAGCTTTAAGGCTCTGAGCTTTCCACGGCCTGCAAAGGCACTCACAGTATCACATCCAGTGTATGTGTGCAAGCCGATCAGAGCACTACAGACACCGTCTCCCAGCCGCTGCCGTAGCTTCATGATGTCTAGATACCGCACTCTGTTCTTTGTTCCACATTTCTGGAATATGGAACATGAGATATCATCAGAAAATGCCAGACAGAGCACCAACACATCAGTGTCATCAGCTACAACTACAACAGCCTTGTAGCCTTCCTCTGCAGCATGTGCTGCATGCAAAATCATTCTTGTGTCTGCTTCTTCTTGATTTGACTGCAGACACGTAACCTCTTCCCATTTATCCTTGGTGATGAGCAAACAGTTTTCCTCACTGGCAACATAGAGCTGCTTATCTTTGAGCTTTTCTCTTGGCTTGGTGGTTTTCCACTCAGCCACCAGGAATCTTATAAGGTTGGCCTTGTTGGTAGAGTAGGTGAGAAACTTTCGCCATTGCTGGATCTGGTGACCTGGTGCAATGTTCCGGAACTGCAATCCTGTGCTGCAACCCCTGTTCTCTCTCTCAGCATTCTTGATTGAGTCATCCCGATATACATCAAAGACTACATCAATTCTCTGGCTTCTGGCCCCTTCATGTAGGATTTGAGTCAAGACTGAGTCTGCCAGTTGAGAGAAGGTTTGGTCATTCCCCTTCATTTTCTGAACCAGGCTCATCCCATCAATGATGGTAGCAGACGGCTCTGGGATGATCTCCACTGGTAGGACCTGCTTCTCCAGCTCCCGGGCTAGAGCAGCTTTGCTTGTTTTTCGAAGTGTCCCATCTCCATTGGCAAGGGCCCACGGCAATGGTCCTAATGGGTGGGAGAGGACATCACTCATTTTGAGATGACGGCTTTGCCACCAGGACCATGGGGGCGAAGAGCTTTCTGTCTGCCTGCAAAATAACTTTGTTTGGGTTGCTTGCAGAAGGCTTCTTTCGGACATCTGAAAATGTCTTCAGTCTCTTCTTTGTCATTTTATCATGGAACTGGGTCTTTGGAGCTTGGTCTTCAAGCCGGTCCCGTTTAAATGCCTCATATGCTTCTGTGCCAATCTTGTGAGCACTAAGGAGGTCTCCTACTATATCTGGAGCAGGAAAGGTACCTGTTGAAAGGCTGACAAACTCACTTTGTCTAGTTTCAAATGGGTTCATCCAGTCATCTTCAAGCAGCCTCACAATTGACTGCACATCTGCTTCATCCCTGGCAATTCTAGGTAACTGCAAGTCTGGATGCTTGTTGTAAGACATTTCACATCCCACCATCATTCTCAGCTGCTTGACGAACATGCTGCGGTACTCAGACATAAGGTAGTACCTCTCCACAGCAGCCCTATTCAAGCTGAAGCCCTTGGTGCCACCAGCTGTCTGGGTATCTCGATTGACTGTTTCTTCAATTGTTTGATCCACAGGGATCCGGCCAAAGGGATTCTCACCACCAAGCTGGACACTGAAGCCACCCTGCATGAAATGCTGGTATACTTCAGGGTGATCAATGGGAAGACGTGACATTATGGCAAAATAGTATGGTAGAAAGCGTGCATAATTCAGCTTGTCATACGCAAAGCACCATGGGATCATTGCTTGGACTGATGCAAGGTGGAGCATCCAATCACCCTCTCTTGCAGTACGAAGAAGGCCTAGCATGATCTCAGCCATGTCAAGGTAAGACATCCAGAAAGCTGCCAGTTTGTGGCCTCTCCTGAGGGAGCCAAGGTACTCTTGGAACAGTTGGATGAGGTGAGTGCAAGTGTCATCATCCAAGAGTGTTGTGAAGGAAGCCTGACTGACATCATCATGGAACACAGAGATGGCTAACCTCTGCTTTATTGTTGTCTTGGAGCCAAGGTAGAAATCCCTTCCAAGCAAGCCTCATCATTGCCTCGTACACAATCTTATGTAGCCTGACAGCACGGTTGTATTTGCGGCCTTCCATCACAGTGGTGATGGATCCTTCTGCAATCAATCCAGACTCCACACAAATGTCCCGCAGACCAGCATCCTGAAACCTCTTTCCCATGATTGATAGGAAGTTGCATATGGTATGGAAGGTCCCCATTCTAAGTATTGTGTTCTGGAACTTGTCATGCTTCCAAACGATTTCTGCAGCCTTGGCATAGAGTGCTTGGTCGAAGACGCAGACAATCTCCTTCAGTCCCAGGGTCTCCATGATATTCAGAGTTTGTGTTAGGACTTCATAGACTGTAGCCATTTCAGTAGCTGGGGCATTTATTGTAGGCAAGTAACTTACAGTGTCCTGCATCACATTCATGTTGCTACGGATGAGGATGTTAAATCCTGTCCAACTGGCAATGGTTTGGTCTTGGGGGTTTGACATCCGAGTCAGTAGCCAGATCAGGTTCCTGATCCTGGCATTCTGCACTTGCTTGTCTGCATCCACATTAAGGCTGAGAGTAGCTGACGGCCCCACTCTCTTTCCCGCATTGTACAGGGGCTGTGGTGTCTGTGCTGGGGAGATGCTCCTTCTCTTGGATTTCTCAATCATTGTTCTTTCCTCTTGTGGCATTGGTCCAATGATTCTGGGCTGCACAGCAATGCCATTCACACGATGTGATGTGCCCTCTCCGCTGGTTGTCTCCTCTAACCTGTCTATGTTATCCCAGGCCAGGGTAGTGAACGCCTGCTGGTGCATGTTGCTTGGAAGAGCTACACTGCCCTGAGATCTCTGAAGCTTTTGCAGACACAGTGCTGTGTCAATTTCCTCAACTTGGGTGTATGAAACACCATGGCCCAACCTGTTCAGGATCCGAATCAGCTCTGTGTTTCCTGTCAGAGACTTGGCTGTGAATGGTAGAATGATGTGCTTAGGTGGTTTCGTCTTGCCACCAGTGACTGCAAATACCAGATCACTGCCAAATGAGTTGGTGAGTCGTTTAACTCTTTCCGGTGGTTGAGGACAGGCAGCTTTCCCTGTAAGGAGGGTTTGCAGGAACATGTTGACTGACTGCGGTATAACATCCTTGTCCTGTTCACATCAGGTGGCCATAGTTGGGGATTCTCACTCTTTTTGATGTCATCCCTCAGAAGCAAAGCCGCTTTGGCAACCAATTCAACAGACGCAGCTCTCATAGCTTCCAGCTCTGTCCTAAGAGCATATGTTTTCTTTACAAGTTCGCTTTTGGACAGATTGTCAGCATAAAGTAGAAGTTTCCCATTGTCATCAGGACAGATGTGAATGGATTCTGCTAGTTCTTTCTCTAAATTGCGACGCAGATTGTTCATTGAAGATCTGGTGACTTTGCTAACACCATGAGATAGCATTAGTTCTTCAAATTGCGTCCTGACAGTTGCCATTGGCACTACATCACAGCGAGGGAGAAGTTCTGTCCTGATATACAAAAACAGTTTTTGCAGAGACTGCTTTTCTGCCATTTGGTACAGATCAGCCGTATCAGCATCAACAGGTGCGCTGTTTGTAGATGACTCCCCACGGGTGTATGCCCGATAGCATGACCTGTGATAGTGCCCTTCAGCTGCAACAAGCTCCAGGCTAGTGATCGCTAACAATCTCTCATCAAGCTTCTTGAGAGCTGATTCTCGTATCCTACTGTCTGCGCGTAACTCACAGCACTTAATCAGGTTCTCACGGGTCTTCTGACCTTTGATGTACTTGTTGGCTTTGTCACAGAAAATGCATTTCTCTTCAAGAACCCTTGAGCTGGTTGGTGTAGCTCGTACTGCTCGGCTGGAACTTCCCTCAGCTTCCACCTTTGGGACCTGGGAATCTAACAGCTTCTTCATGGTGAACACACTCCTGCATTTTTCGATGGTAGAACACCTCGGGGCACTCCCCTTCTGGTGTTCTTCTGGCTAGGTCTATGAGGCCTACATGATGTCTGATCTCCGCTGCCTTGACCAATGTTTTCCAAGAGTCCAGATCTCTTGGTGAAACCAACTTGGATGTGTCGTTAGTACAGTGAATGACACACTCCTCAAGGTTTTTTATCAAACTCTCGCTACTTTGAGCAGCCATTTCCCTTAAAATGATTTCAGCATGAATGGACTATCACTACAGATAAATGCTGTAAATTATGGGAAATGTGCAGCAGTGGAGTTTTATAATATTCAAGAAATATTAACTTGATTTTGCTTATTGCCCGTCTACTTGCCTTCTGAGTTTATTTGAAACAATCAGTCCTCATTTTTTTCTTTGCTGTAATTACAACTGTACCGTAGTGATATATTTTATTCAGTCAGCAACAAAGCACAATTCCCATGGGGCAAAGGTAACTGGGGAACAACAGCGACTGTGTGAATTTCACAGTGAATTTCCAAACGAAAGCTAGCTGGGCGATTAGATTGATAGGTTAAAAAAAATCTGTTATCCTTATGGTTTGCTTATTATTAGTAGTATTGTTGTGATTTTGTTTATTGCTAGTTTGTTTTCCTCCTGAGTTTGATTTGAATTAATAACAGATAATCCTAATAATTTTAAGTCATCAACAAAGCAAAATTCGCTTGGGGCCAAGCTAACTGGGGAACCACAACGACCTTGCAGAGACAAGCAAACTGGGTCACCAGAATGAATAGAAATGATGGGAAATGTATTAGAATTGTTAGTTTTTATAATTTAAGCCAGCAAACAAAGAAAAAATAGCTTGGGAAGATGCAAACTGGATGACTACAGCGAATTATCGAAAGCCATAGCTAACTGGGCAATTCTCAATTATGTCAGTTATCCTCATGTTAATGAGCTAGCATGGTTCAGTGAAAAACAAATGGAGTGTTATTTTCTTCAAATTTCACAGACAAGTCTGAGTTGTTCTGTGATTAGGTAAATCAAACATACAAAGTCAATATCTGTGGCCTGTATGATTCACAAAAGAGCTGTGGCAACTAATGTTAAATTAGTTTTCTCTCCTTGCTCACTCTGCACCAGTAGTTGTGCCAATTCCTCTTGGTGCATAACAATTTATATGCAGGGCCTTATAAAAAACTGTAACAGAGATATTAATCACCAGTGGAAGTACCCTAATTGCTATATGTGCAACATCTAAGAATTGCCACTATTTTCGAGTGGAATGAATATGGTTCAAATAAGAAATGCATGATAAATATGATAAAGCTACTGTTCTGCAAAGGTTATCATACCAATTCATAAACTGGACATATATAGCAATAAAAAAATACCAACAAGACTTTGCCCACCCTTTCGATTGCGATCGGTGGTATGGCTCATGGACTATGATGTTTTTTTGTGCGTTCCGGGACCTGAGTCATATCGTCATCGACTTGTCGTTATAATGTACTTTGCGTTCCGTTACCTACTGATTTACAAATTAAGCACTGGAGACATGCTTCTTTTTTTGAGAGGATTGGGGGATATGTTTGCAATATAATATAATAATATCTGAAGTTTAAGGATTTTATTTGTTCAGTTTGAAAAAGAAAGGAAGAAGAGAAACTAGGGAAAAGGAGAAACTTAACACTGCCAAGCTGATTCCTGACCTTGTGCCATAGCTTTAATCCAGTTTTATTCATTCTTTATTTCTTATTTTATTTTATTTTATTTTATTTATTTATTTATTTATTTATGATGTTGGTCTGAAATGTGTTTTAATATGTCTTCACTGTTCATGTTTGTTTGAAATAAACTGTTTGAGAGATACAATTCTGTTTTATTTAATCATCCAATGTGTGCTAGTGGTGGTGGGGCGGCATAGAAGTGAACCCCAAGCGCTTAAGTGATGTTCAACATGCGATCTAGGAAGTGCAAGTTTTCTGTATGCTCTCAATGGCGGAATGAAACTGTTTTTGTGTTAACGGTATCATACTATAACGTAGCAATTCGGTAGAGGGACGTGCCGCGTGACTTATGAGCTCTGCGGTTTCAGTCAGTATCTGTATAAAGGAAGGGGCCTCATTGAGTGTATTCACTGGTATAACGTTGGGATACACCGAAAAATATTTGGTTGATGTAGGCCTACGTGTCCTGTTAACTCTTTTTCCGTTTGACATCAAACAATAAGCTCGTTCGTGTTCAGAGTCGGTACAGCTAGAGGCTGTAGCCAGAACCAGCGAGATCTACGGAAATACGTCGGTGGGAGTGGAAAAGCATGGGGGACAAGGTGGACAACACAGCTGCAGCTGGCTGAAGCCATACAACACGTGAACATGGACGTGATGTCGGGAGATATCGCGGAAGTTTGTTTGCACTGAAAACAGCTTGAATTCCCTCATTTCACTATTAAAATGAACGTGATAACTGGCGAAATAAATCATATAATGTTGCTTAATAAATTATTGTTGCAATGCAAGAGGAACAGGGTTGTGTTTGAAGGTGTTTTGTTAAAAATAGTAATGTGGTATGAAATGCTTATTTGAGATGGCAAACCAAGCCATGCTGGAGAGCAATAAGGCTATTTCATTGGGCAAAACTTGCATACTGCTTAGCAGCAGCTCATTCAAATAAGCCCATTTTCAGTGAGTACAACGTGGTTGGTGTCATATTTGTCATGAGGAGTTTCAAACCAATCGGAATAATGAGTTACGTCATGGGGGTGGGATGCATCCTCTTGAAGCCGAGAAAAAGGAGATGCGGGTTTCGGCTGCAGCCGCCTTGTTACCGCGAGTTTTGAGTGACGTGCTGTGGGCGTATTTTGGTGACGCATTCACAAGCTTGGTGAAGTCAGCCGGAAGTCGGACACCGCGTCTAACCACAATGCATCGCTTGGCTGCAGCCGGCTGCAGGCGCGCTGTAGGCGGCTTTACATCTCAAACACGCCTATTGGCTCAGCAGCTCATTTTTCTAAGTAGTAGGCCAGGCCAATATACAGTATGGCCAAGCCTGCCTTTATGTCATTATTCAAGATTTTAAAGGAGTATTCCACCTTTTTATAAAATCTGGTTATTATATAGAGTTACATATGTGTGCAAAAGCATTTTGTAGCAACTCTTTGGCTATATTTCATTCCAGTGCCTATGCTAAACTAAAGCTGAAATTTGGGTTGCCAGACCAAAATGCTTTTACACACAACTTCAGGGAAGAGGATGAATGGCCAATTTTCATAAAAAGGTAAAGTATTCCCTTAATTTCACCAATGTGTGAATAACATAAAACATAAACATAGGCCTATGGAAACATTGCAAAGTTTAAATAAAACTTTTCCATACAGGAAGTTATATAAGCTTCATACAGTATCTGCAATTTACATGTATTTTGCATGTGGTTTGACTGCCCTACAAACCCTGAGATTCTTATACAACAGGCCTAAAAACATTGTAAAGTTTATATAAATCTTTCACATGGGACGTGTCATATACAATTATTACATGGTGCAAAGTTACATAAGTTTCACAATATGTGCATTTTATATGGATTTTGTATGAGCTTTGAGTCCCCTATAAAATACATATAAGATTCTTATACAACATGTAGGAAAAATGTTACCTCACTCACGTCAGATCATGCGCTACGTAACTTTCGTAAGGCACTTCCGCGCAACGATCTGATGTTGAAGCCCATCAGAGAGATTTCAAGCCATTATTCTCTAACCGGACCAATCAGGACCGCTGGCTGCTGTAGAGGGTGTGACGTAGCGAAGAAGCAACTGTTTTGAATCCAACCAATCCAACAAACGTAACGAGTGTCTTCGGTTGGTTTCGATGTGGTTGGCTGCAGTGTACGTCAATTAAATTGATGGACAAGCCGTTTGCCCAGTTAGATTCAAGGATTTCTGGCTCCTGAAATAATTCGTCTATCGCTGAATATCAGATGAACGCGCGTAGCGCTACATCTGACGTGAGTGAGGTAAGGAAAAATGTAAGTTTCATAAATCTTTTTCATATGGGTAGGCCTAGTTAGTCATTGAAAATATTCAGTATATGATCGTGTAGTGTGACATATTGAATCGTGATGGAATGTCTGAGAGTCGTGTAGTCTGTACCATTAGAGGGAATGTTTGCAGAGGTAAGAAGGAGGAAGTAGCCTGATCTTAGTGGTAGTGGTCATCAGCTCTCTCGTCTTTCTCATCAGTCTGATCTGTGATCAAAACTGAGTGAACATGCAGCAGAGTTCTAGTCCAACTTATCAGAACAGAACACTTGACCCACTCCAGACTGATGACCAGCAGCCAGCAGGTGAGCTTCTCTTTAGAGGGGAACCAGGAGAAGTCCACAGAACTGGTTAACGTCTTGTTGACTGGTTCACATCATACTTACTACATCTTGTAGCAGAAAGTTTTTTTTAAGGAGCCAACATTTTGAAAGGTGTCTAGTTTGGTGAAATTATGTGTATTTGGTGATTCAGAAAGCTATGATCAATAATGTGTAACAATCAGGGTGTGTAGCTTAAAGACATCAGTCAGACATTTTTGTGTAATATTCTGCATGAATTTTGTGTGATTTTGCAAAAATGCAGATTATATGTAACCTCATGCACTGTTTCTCAATGTGTTTTACTCTGCCTGAAGAAGGTCTTTTGACCGAAAGCTTGCAGAACATAGAGTAAAAAAACTTATTTGCAAAGACTTGAGTGTGCGGATTTTTCTTCATTTTTCATTGATTTACTTGTTAATCCAGCACCTCAACAGATGAGCGGTGATTTTTCTACTTTTTTCAGCGAAAATGCAGAGGAAAATTAATATCCCTGAGTTTGTAATCATGAATGCTGACAATATTGAAGAATAGCAATACATGGTGTAGGCTAATGTTGAAGAAGTCACAGTTCAATACAAAATTATTTTATTAACATTTGTTTCACAAGTTGCTGTAAATATTTGTGTGTAGTGCAACTTAACCTGGCAAGCCATCCTATAACATTAAAATAGTCTGTCATTGATATAGACCGAACTCAATTGTGGGCGGAACAATGCCAAACCTTTCAAATTACTTCTCCACGCAATATGACCAATCAGAGAAATGAACAAGATGTAAACACCAATTCAAAAGGCCATTGTTTTCGGCAAAGTCCGCCCTAAACACATAGAGTGTTGTGATTAGCTAACAGGTTATCTAATCAAATCCCCTATGTCTTGCTACTAGACATACTATTTGCCGCTGATACAATATGTCTAGATTTCTAGGCTACCAATGACAAGCATTGGGGAAATCTATATACTACAACTGCATCACGTAATTCATTTGACTTTCTAACAGAAGAGCTTTGCTGCAACCATGGTGGCGGGTCAAGGGTGAAGTTAATATTACCAGTGCTTATTTCTGGCCTCCTCCTTCTAGCTGTAGTCATCAGTACACACCATTGGTGAGACAATCTTGTATTCCTTTATCTGTGTGTGTGTGTGTGTGTGTGTGTGTGTGTGTGTGCGTGTTAAAGGGCAACTTGAGTTCTATTGCTCAAGCAACATGAGCCAATTAGGCTACTGAAGACGCAAGATATTTTAGTCCAACCATTAGGTTTATTTTAACATGTTAACATGCTCCAAATGTCACTACAAAAACTATGAAACATCAACAGACACCTTACATACTGTTGTGTTTAAGCAAATGACTAGTTTAAGTGGTTAAAATTGTGTTTATGCAAGCAGACACATACTGTTTGTTAACAGTGTAAACACTGCGTAAAAACACTGTTTTAACCACTTTGTTAGTCATTTGTAGGCATACACACTGCAATGTTGTCTTGTAATGTGTCTGATGATGTTAGCTTTTGGGGTGACATTTGGAGCATGTTAAGATGTTGACAACAGTTCAAAATTCTGCCTCCATGGCTTGAGTGTTATTTCTCTCTTCAAGGAAATATATGGTTGGAAATTTCTCGCCTCTTCAGTACTAGCAAGACATGAGTAGAGCACTTGAAATTTGACTGAAGTTGCCCTTCAAGTTTTGGTCAGCATGATTTCTACTTGTTCAGATAGAAACTACTGATGATACACACATCAGACCACACCTTTGTCACAGTTAGACATATGGATGGACTGGAACTGAGATTATTTTAACAGCTTAGAGGAACCACAAACAAACAATGTGTAATGCTTGGATTTGAATGGACATAGTAGTCTGTACACGAAATGAAAATTGGAGTCTTATGGCAATGCTTTGGAACCATGCAGCCAACTGTCTTGAAGTTATGTTTTTGTCATTAGTATATCTATCTATATAGTATATCTATAAGATCTTTTGTGAATCAAAGCTAAAATGGGTAATTTGAACTTGTAATGTTATCACCAACCTCAAGACTGGTTGATGAAATTGTAATGTAAAGATCTCCCAATGTCTGCTTTTCTCCGACACAGCTCATAAAACAGGATACTTTGAGAAAACATGCCGAACAGTAGATGGTATGTCAAACCCTAAAGGTTGGATTGCAGTGAAATCCAAAGATTACTGTAAAATCCACATTTGATACTTCATATAAACTTCTTCTTGTGAAATATTCATCTGAACATTGAAACAAATAAGTTTAACACCCTCTTTTTTGTACACCACGTACATACAACAGAACAGGCCATTACCCCAGGATACTATCCCATCTCCCTGTCACCCTCATGTCTCCTGGCAGTTGGGTTAGCCTCCGATGATTGCCGATGTTGCTCTTGGGTGCCCCTGTTGCTCTTGGGTGCTCGTTGATGGTGTCCCACCCCCACCCTACCCTCTCACCTAATTCATCAACCAACCATCTTAGCCCCTTTGCATCTTAGACCATAATTCATATTTAAATTCAATAATTTAAATAAATGTATCCTTGTATGCAACAGAAGGAAACAAGAACACAACACCAAGGCCAAATTATTCCACAACAGATGTAAAGAAACAACATACGGACTCTAAAGGTGGGCTTTTTATTTTTTTTATTCATAAAAAGTTCAGAGTGTAGAGATAAATCACACAGGATGGAGTCTCATTTATATTCATGTACTTTACAGTAATACAGGAATGATGCAAATAATTGAGTGCAGTCTGGAAAGTTCTAGTCTGTTAGTTGCAAAGAATCTAAGAATAATTTTTCTCTGCAGATTCTACACCTGAATGTCAGTCTGAATGTCAGCATGGCTGGGAACAACATGGCAGCCAGTGCTACTTCTTCTCTAACAGGAAACTAACCTGGACTCAGAGTCAAGATGCATGTGTCCATAAGGGGAGCCATCTGGCAATCATAAATGATGAACAAGAGCAGGTGTGCTAAAACATTCTCAAACTATTTTATCTTTGTTTAAATAGTGACGTGTTTGTCACATGAGATGAGATGTGATGTCATGGATGTCATGTGATGTCTTCTTGACGGCTACTACAGCTTAATTGAATGTGTAATTTGTTGTGTTTCACATTTCAGAATCTCCATAATTAAAAAATGAATTATGTTCTTTTCTTGCAAAATGATACTGAAGTGCTCGTTCAGTCAGATTCAAGCGCATTATCACCATGGCAGCTGCAAACACAATGTCCCTTAACACAACAACTGTAATGTAAACTTTTCTGTTCTTCCAAAAGATATTCTTGATGCGGACAATTAAACCAAAAATGCAAGGAGATGAGGACAAGTTCTGGATTGGACTGAATGATAGGGAGATAGAGGGACAGTGGCGATGGGTGGACGACAGTCCCCTTGATGAAAACAAAAAGTATGAAGTTTCACTCCACTTCTAACTTTACTGTTATTGTAATCTGTGTTGACAAATATGTACAGTTTCATCATAATAAGAATAATTTTCCTTTCCACATAAATTAAGTAAGGGATAATGAACGACACTACGTGCAGATATAGAAAAATAATGCATGATGCTTAGCTGAGACGCTAACAGTAGCAACAGTATTGGTTGCTGTCAAGAATGGGTATGTGCCAAAAAAGGGAAGAAAAAGCAAAGTGTTTGACCAAGCACAAATTAAAATATTGTGTGTGTGTGTGTGTGTGTGTGTGTGTGAGAGAGAGAGAGAGAGAGAGAGAGAGAGAGGGGGAGAGAGAGAATGCTTCTGCTTTGTGTTTGCAGCAATAAGCAATTTTGTGGTAGAAATTTGAAGACTTCAGATTCTTTTCTTGTATGCTCATAAAATGGGCATAAATGAATGTAAATCTTCTCTAGAATGTCAGTGATCTGTAGAATATGACTAGTAGATGTTCTCAGCTTGGAAGTGATGATGAGCAGCTCATGATGATTTTCTCTGCAGGTTCTGGTTGAAGGATAAAGAGCCTGATGACTGGAAGGGGAAGAATAATGAATATCCTGATGGAGAGGACTGTGTACGAATGGGAGAGACAACTTATAATGGCAGGGATGCTAAAGCCTGGCTGGACACAGCCTGTGTGAGAGAATTCAAATTTATATGTGAAACCAAACTGTGCCATATTTAAAGTGCATCACAACAATCCAATAATTGAGGTCAAAATCAACATTTGTTGTTGCTATCCTTTAATATGTGTTGCTTTATTAGATATTTATTTAAAAAACAGGAGGTGTATTACAGTTTTTCTTGATTGGATGCATTGCATTGATTGCATCACAAAATATTGAAATAGCAGTAATTGACCAAAGTCCAAATATACAAAAAATATAAATATAGTATATAGATCAAAAACTAACTGTATGGAATAAAAGGGGAACCGTGCAGTTTTTGCTGTAAGGTAGATACATAAAAGGCATACAGACTTACAGTATTGTGATGACCCTCTATGCTCACTGCTGCCATGCAGAGGCCTATGCCTGGAATTGGGGAGCTGCGGGGTGGTTAATTGTCCTAATGGTTTACACCTGGAGTGGGCATGACCTATAAAATGCCCAAAGACGGGAGATTGAGATTGAACTTCCCTCACACACAGACTTTTTCCACGCTCCTCACACACGACATTCCACTCTTACCATCTATTTGCACACACGCACCACACTCATACAGCCATCTTCCAAAACCACTCTGTCATTGCCAGCATCTTCACTTTGCATCCACTTTCATAGCCCTATCATATCCCCTAGACATTATACATTTTTGTGTGTTTGGCAATAAACTTACAGCATTTAAAATCAATTTGGCGTTGGTGTCCCTTTCATGTTTGCAGCCTGTGCGAGCCTGGGTCGTAACAGTATACAGTACATACAGACATGCGTGTATTTCACAGCCTCTCTGCCACTATAGAACATGGAAATGATGTCTGATAGCATAGCAATATGCTGTAACAGGGTTTTCTTTTTTTAAGTTAGTTCTTGTTATTTTAAGTTAGTTTCCTACCCTCCACTCTATAGCTGTTGGGATTAAAACATTACCCCACTTTCATATGACTATACCATCCAAAATAACTTGGAGATGGTATACCAAAAAAAAAAAAAATCCCTGATAAAAAGGATTCAAATAGTGGTGAAAAGTTGCAGAGTGTCATTTTTGTGAACTTCCTTTGTACAAATCAAGTCCTAATATAGTTCATCATCATCATAGTGCAACCTCTGTGCAGCTACTTTCAGGCATGTGTGACCATGCATATGCAGTTGGGTTAGTATTGACAGTTACAGCTGAGACACGCTAACAGAGGCAACAGTGTTGGCACTGTCTTATTCCTGTTGATGGATGTGTGAAAAATGTCAAGAATGGGTATCTAGGGCCAAAAGGGAAGTGTTTGACCAAGCACTAATTAAAAACAGTGTGTGTGTGTGTGTGTGTGTGTGTGTGTGTGTGTGTGTGTGTGTGTGTGTGTGTGTGTGTGTGTGTGTGTGTGTGTGTGTGTGTGAAATTTTCATTGCTCACAATGCTTCTGCTTTGAATCCGCAGCAAATAAGCACTTCTGGGTTGACTGAACAATGTGTCACTATTTACATAATTTTCTGTTATTTTATTGGGTGACTAGTCGTGTCATCGGAACTGTATTTCAGGCTATATTTTTGTTGTGCTCAATTAGAATTATTTTTAATGTCAGACGATTTTCTTTTAAGGAAAATATGCAGAATACATGATTACTTCTGATGGAAATTATAACATAATATTTTTAATCAAGTGCTGAATACCTGAAATATAGAGGGTTTGATATTTTTATTGTATCCTTTAGCTCATAGGATGGCCATAAGTTCCAAACAGCTGACAAGAAGGAAAGTCGACAGCAGCAGCTCAGTGATCAAAAATAAGGACTTAAAATTCTTCATCTTAAATTAAATATAATTGATATCATTAAAGACTGATTATTTAGAGAGCCCAAAAATATTTTCCTAACTCCTGTTCACATGTGCCATAATATCTTG
Source organism: Sardinella longiceps (assembly GCA_027497455.2). NCBI lineage: Eukaryota > Metazoa > Chordata > Actinopteri > Clupeiformes > Clupeidae > Sardinella > Sardinella longiceps. The sequence continues at coordinate 8,396 of JAODXP020001300.1, read as the reverse complement.
TCTAGGTTAAAAGAAACTTTATGAACTACAGAAAGGCTACCTTATTTACCCTAATGATCCTATAGGTTTATCTTCATGAGAAAGGCCATCTTAAAATGATCTCTTTGGATGTGAGAGATTCAACAAGCAAGACAGGGACTATATCTTTGACCACCTAAAAGTTCTGTGCTGTTTAAGTTGTTTAACTGAAGTTTTGTCACAAAATCTTAAATATTATGTGCCCATAGAGTAAATGAGATGAGTGTTCATGTTCATGTTCATATGCATCATAGGTCAGTTTGGTTCTTCTTCCTTTACATCAAGATTATTAAAAATAAATTAAATGTTATTTATTGTAATTTGATATAATTAAATGGGCTTGTAGCTTCTACATTTAGGATATCACTTGCGGGCCAAAAGGTATTCTTAAAGTGGGCTACTGCTAGGTCTTAGACCACTTGTGTTACTTGTGGAGTTACTCGTAGAACCTAAATTTGTTAATCAACTAGATTAGCTCAAGCCTTGGTAGTACTGGACAGACACCCCAACAGAAAGATGTTTTAGCTATTCCACATAAGACCAACAGGTGGCAGCCAAAGAGAATAATTGTGTGAGCACATAGTCTCATACCACATCTCTGGTCTATTGGTTCTAAAAAGAACTTATATGAAATATATGCAAAATTGATACATATAAAACCTTGGAAGATAGAACAAAAGTTTTAAAGTGAATTGCTGGCCTTTATTTTTTCTTTCATAGCATAGCATAGCACCATTGAAAAAATAAATGAAAGAAACGAGGGGTGTGGGCTACATTTTTCATGTATAGTTAAATGTGCCCAGCAGCACCTCCAAGAGTGTGCACTCTTATATACTTCCCTCCTTTCGTAGCATAAACAACGGAAGGATCCTTTACACAAGACAGGCCTACTAGCTTGCTCAACTCTCAAATCAACACACATATCCTATCTTTCACAGCATCACCCCTTCCTATACCGACACACACACACACACACACACACACACAGACACAATCAGTGTCTGTTTTAGGTCAGAAAATACTATTACATTGTTTTATATTTGTAAATTGTAAAAACAAAGAGATAAACTATTTCATGGAATTTGCAATATTAAGTCTTCACCATTCTGTAGCACACTCCAATCAGTGCACTCAAAACAGTCTCTTAAGACTTCATCCACTTGGTATCTAGTTTTTGAAAGAGTGTATGGCAACCAGTAACCTGCACTAAAGACTTGTAGTGGGGATAGCGGGGTGACCCTGTAAGCCATGCATCTCTCACATTAGCATACAGGACTGTTGTTGTGTTTTTCTTTGTTGGGCAATCAACAAATTGGTTAGAATGAGTGAAGGTGGGATGGACATGATTGGTATCACAGGAGACAGCAAAAAGCATGTGTGTGTTGAGTTTGCAATAGTGATGTGAATTAGTGACGTCATTTTCGGAAGGGCTCGTGACGGAACATAAACAAGCCCATGTAGCCTAATAACACTGCATTATGTACTAACCTGAAAAAAACTTATACATTTTCACTCTAGTTTGTAATAATTTACGCAAATTGTAATTGACACATTTTGTAAAAAACTGCATGAACGCAACATGTAATAAATTGCATATTTCAGCAGTTATTACAAAACGAGGGGAAACTTATTACATATTGTGTTCATGCAGCTTATTCCAAAATGTGTCAATTATTACAAAATGCAATGACTGGGAGTATCAACATCAACACAGGCGTGGCCTGCTGTGTCCCCATCTTGTGGGTTTTGATTGAGAATCCCATGAGGCTGTTGGGCTTTCACTTACAGCACTGCTCAGGTCTCAGATACAGTAGGCTATGTCAGAGCACAAAAGGTTTGACAGGAACAGTGTCAGCCTCTCCCTGCCCAAGAGCTCAAAGGACTCCTATCTGGCCCATGTAGCCTGGCACGCCCTCCCAGTGGCATAACACCTTCGGCATTGCTGTCGCTGGTCTGGCCAGCTACTGATCTAAACAGCGTTTCTGAGTTCCACAAAAATCTGGAACTCCACCCTCTTGGTCGGGAACCAATCAACTTTGAGCAGCTCCAACGGCTCTCAGTCTGTTAGCAAGCAGTTCCCTTCGCGTCACATACGCCAGAGGAAAGATTGGTGGGATTGGTTTTGCTTCGGCACAGCATTTTCTGACATAACAAATTGAGGTAGGGAGGCAGGCAGTCATGGACTGGCCATAGGACATACAGGGCAATGCCCGGTGGCTCGATGGTCATTTTTGGGCAGGGGCTGTCATTTACTCATAATTTTCATAAAGGATATTGGGCAACTTTAATGAAATCTCTCATATTCATGCAATATGTCCAACTTACAGTGTTATTTTAGCAAGACACAACATTACTATTATTGAATAAAATCATGGTGGGCCGCCACTTTTTGGTCCCAGTCCGGCCTTGGGTGCAACTTGGGTCCAACCTTAGGTGTTTGGATTTAAACAGCTCAGACACCACCAGTTTTTGGTTGTTACAAACACAATATGAATTCCTATATTTTTTTTTCTTTTATTCATTTTTAAATACAAGTATTGTAATTATGAAATCAACACATTCTACCATGATGTTGAGTAGTCATAAATCAACCTAGTGATGTACAGTATCATGTTACAATTTTGTAATGTTGAATCCAGCGTAGGTTTGTGAGTTGAAATTAAAGGCCGCTGATGTTTAAAATTGAGGAAGTTGTGAACCTGAACGGATGTTTGTGCTTTCATGGTTTTTATGTGTCCTAGGTGTGTTATAATTTAGAGTGTTGAAGATGATAGTGTGAAAACTGTGAGTATAAAGCTTTTTTTGGTTGTTTAGGAAGGCAAGCAGACAGTCATCCTACACTTTTTATGTCTTTAACCTTTCTTTTTTTTCTTAGGATTGTTCTGGTCCCCCTTTTGTATATTGTAATAATTTTATGGTAAGGAGAGAGGTATAGCTCTTCAGTTCAACAGTAGCTCCAGAGTCTCAAATAAGAATGGCCACAAAACGCTTCACATTCAGTACAATCTTCTTCTCAGTTTTAAACGGTATGCTGGTTCACTATCACACAATGAATGAACATGGAAATGATTTTTGAGTTTTTCCAAATTTGATACAGTATTAATGTCGATGACATTGATGGCATTGATCACGTCAGGTAAAATATTGAGTGACACAACCACAGTGCCTATTCAATAGGTTCAAAACCGATTTTGACTGTATATTTGAAAATATTTTTCATTAGTCATTAAAATATCCAGTGTATTGCTAGGTACTTAAATGTAGAATAAACTATAACCCTTGCAACGAAGAACCATATAAGTTCATATTTCAAAATTAAGACCCTTACTACATATAAAATGATAGTGAACCAGTCTAAAATTAAAACCAGACTGAGTCCAGATATTATTGAAAAGTGCCTTCATAATATCTAATTAAACAATTTTGGTTTGAGACTGATTTGCTACCATTTTAAATGTGTTAAAATATTTTTATTTAAAATTTTGAAATATGGACTAATGTGGTTCTTCGTTGCAAGGCCTCGTTGCAGAGGTAAGAAGGAGGAAGTGGCCTGATCTTAGTGGTAGTGGTCATCAGCTCTCTTGTCTTTCTCATCAGTCTGATCTGTGATCAAAACTGAGTGAACATGCAGCAGAGTTCCAGCCCATCTTACCAGACCAGAACACTTGACCCACTCCAGACTGATGACCAGCAGCCAGCAGGTGAGCTTCAAAAGAACCAGGAGAAGTCCACAAAACTGGGCCATCTCTGATAAATGCAATAAAAACTATTGTTTAAAGTCTTGTTGACTGGTTCACATCATGCCACACCTTACAGCAAAGTTTTGAAAGGTGTCTAGTTAGGTGAAATTATTTGTATTTGGTGATTCAGAAAGCTATGATGAATAATGAGTAACATTTGTGTGTTTTTTGTGAAAATGCAGAGGACAATGAATCTATTAATTCCCAGAGTTTGTAAGAATGCTGACAATGTAACATTGAAGAATAGCAATACATGGTGCAATGTTGAAGAAGCCACGGTTTTAGGTCAGGTGACCACAGCTCAAAATGACTCAAAAGCCCACTGAATCATGGAAAATGCATATGTGGCCTTACCTTTCTGTTTGTAGGCTACTGTTGCTGTAAATATATGTGTGTACAAGGTCTTTGGTATTTTTTTGCCCTCAACGGTGCCTTCCAGGCAGCGCTGCCTTCAAGGCACTAAACTCAGTTTAGGGTTAGGGTGAGGGTTGACGGAGTTAGGGTTAGGAATAGGATAAGGGTAGTGCCTTTTAGGCTGTGCTGCCTGGAAGGTGCCATTGGGGACAAAAAACACCATTGAGCGTAGTACAACCAACAACTAACATTGCCAGCAATGAGGAAATCTATAGGCCTACTACAACGGCCTCACTTAAATCATCTGACTTTTCTGTCAAACAGAAGAGATTTGCTGCAACCATGGTGGCAGGTCAAGGGTGAAGTTAATATTACCAGTGCTTATTTGGGCTCCTCCTTCTAGCCGTAGTCATCACTACACACACCATTGGTGAGATCACCTTGTATTCCTTTATGTGGGTGTGTGTGGGGGGTGTGTGTGTGGGTGTGTGTGCATGTAAAAGGGTAACTTCAGTCACTTTTTGAACTTAGAGGAACCACAAACAAACAATGTGGAATGCTTGGATTTGCATGGACACAGTAGTCTGTATACAAAAGGAAAAGTGAAGTCCTACTTATGGCAATGCTTTGGACCAGCCAACTGTCTTGAAGTTATGTTTTTGTTATTATCAAAGTCAAATCAAAATCAAAGCTACAAAATGGGTCATTTGAAATGCACTTGTAAATGTGTGCACCTACCGCAGGACTGGTTAATGAAATGGGTATTTAAAGTTCTACCAGAAAGCCTCAGAGAAGGAATACGATTTCAACCATTTATTAGAAGCACGGAATGACCAAATAAACAATATAGCATCTTAATCAAGTGAAAGTCTTTGGCGAAGGCCCCATCATCGGTGAAGCGTCTGTAGATCTGGCAGATCCTGCCTGAGTCAGCTGGCAGGGACCGTGTCGCGTCTATCCCAGGACAGATAGATGGGACCAAACTGGTGGTGGTGGGGAGGGAGGTGGTGACATCAAGGCGACGCCACCTGAGGCAGCAAGACAGGTGTGTTAGATAATAAAGCAGGTGCTGGACGATGATTGGGCGGCGGTAATGAGCGCATTGCATGCATTAGAGACTTCCGGGTAAAACTTGCGCTAAAGCTTTCATATCTCTCAATGTCTGCTTTTGTCTGATACAGCTCATCATACAGGATACTTTAAGAAGACATGCGGAACAGCAGATGGAACATCAAACCCTACAGGTTGGAATGCAAATATTTGGACTAGTGCAGTCAAAGATTATTAGGCAGTATTACAGTCTACAGGTCTAGGAGGCTTCACTGCCCTGTATAAACAAATAGAGTTCATTTAAATGCCATTAAGTCTAATGTAGATTAACTCTATACTTCTTATACTTATACTTATGTTCTATAATTCATGGCATGCAAAGATATTCTTGGGAGTAAGCAGGACAGTGAACAGATAAAAAATGTGAACTATATGACATATGACAAATCTTTCACATGATGCCAGACAGACATTTTACATATTTTTTCACCAATGATCTGTCCATGAGTCTCAATTATATACATGTACTTTACAGTAATACAGGAATGATGCTAATAATTATGCAAATCGTGCAAATAGTTACAGACTCTGGTCTGGAAAGTTCTAGTTTGTTAGTTGCAAAGAATCTAAGAATAATTTTTCTCTGCAGATTCTACACCTGAATGTTCGTCTGAATGTCAGCATGGCTGGGAACAACATGGCAGCCAGTGCTACTTCTTCTCTAACAGGAAACTAAACTGGACTCAGAGTCGAGATGCATGTGTCCAGAAGGGGAGCCATCTGGCAATCATAAATGATGAACAAGAGCAGGTGTGCTAAAACATTCTCAAACTATTTTATCTTTGTTTAAATAGTGACGTGTTTGTCACATGAGATGAGATGTGATGTCATGGAGTATGATGTCTTCTTGACGGCTACTACAGCTTAATTGAATGTGTAATGTGTTAAGTGTTTCACATTTCAGAATCTCCATAATTAAAAAAATAATTATGTTCTTTTCTTGCAAAATGATACTGAAGTTCTCACAAATTCAGTCAGATTCAAGCGCATTATCACCATGGCAGCTGCAAACACAATGTCCCTTAACACAACAACTGTAATGTAAACTTTTCTGTTCTTCCAAAATGCAAGACGATGAGGACAGATTCTGGATTGGACTGAATGATAGAGAGATAGAGGGACAGTGGCGATGGGTGGACGACACTCCGCTTGATGAAAACATAAAGTATGAAGTTTCACTCCAACTGTAGCCTACCTTTATTATACTCTGTGTTGACAAATGCAGTATCATAAAAAGAATAATTTTCTTTTCCACATAAATTAATACTGTAACTTTTTTCTAGAACAGATCAGTGATCTATTATATGGCTAGTAAATGTTCTCAGCTTGGAAGTGATGATGAGAAGCTCCTGATGATTTTCTCTGCAGGTTCTGGTTGAGGGATGGAGAGCCTGATGATTGGAAGGGGGTGAATAATACATATCCTGATGGAGAAGACTGTGTACGAATGGGACAGACAACTTATAATGGCAGGGATGCAAAAAACTGGTGGGACGCAGCCTGTGTGAGAGAATTCAAATTTATATGTGAAACCAAACTGCCATTATCAAAGTGCATCACAACAATTCCATGATTGAGGTCAATAGTGATGACCTCAATCAACATTTATTGTTGCTATCCTTTAATACTACATTTCACTGCTTTTTGTACTAACAATTATGCATGTGACAAATAAAATTCTTGAATCTTGAATCTTGAATCTTAATATGTGTTACTTTATTAAATATTTAATCTCACAACCATGTGGTGCATTACAGTTTTTCTTGGTTGCATTGCTGCATGCCATAACAAATAGGCAATTGACCCAAAGTCAAAATAAAAATACAGATCAAAAGCTAACAGTAGATGAATAGGTTAGAATTGAAGGGACACCATGCAGTTTTTGCTTTATAAACTTGTGAACTAGATACAGTACAAAAGGCATACAAACAGTCTTTTCTGGCACTACACCAATATGCTAATGATGGTCATGGCAAAAAAAAAAGAAAAACTAGCTTTCTTTTGTTTTGAGTTGGTTTCCTCCACCCAGAAATGCAGTGCATACCCTGAATGGTGGGAATAAAACATTTCTCCAACCTTAATATAACTATAAATCCCCTGATAAAAGCATATCTCAAACAGTGGTGCAGAGTGTGACTTTTGTGAACTTCCTTCAAGTCTTAATATAGTACAGCAAATTGTGCAACCTCTGTGCAGCTACTTGCAGGCATGCGGAAATCAAACACTTCTGTAGCACTGCAGAGATAACATGCACACAGTTGGGTTTGTATTGACAGTTACAGCTGAGACACACTAACAGAGGCAACAGTGTTGGGTGCTGTCTTATTTCTGTTGATGGATGTGTGACAAATGTCAAGAATGGGTGTATGGCCAAAAAAGGGAAGGGAAGGCAAAGTGTTTGACCAAGCAAAGAGTGTGTGTGTGTGTGTGTGTGTGTGTGTGTGTGTGTGTGTGTGTGTGTGTGTGTGTGTGTGTGTGTGTGTGTGTGTGTGTGTGTGTGTGTGTGTGTGTGAAGTATGCATGGCTCGCAACGCTTTTGCTTTATGTCCGCAGATAAGATAAATACTTAATATAACAATTATACACTATAAATATATAAAATATTACAAAAATTATACAGATAAAGGTAAAGACTAAACAAAAGTCATCTCCATCCTGTGCATTGGAGTCTTTAAAGTGAATTGCTGCCCTTAGTTATTTGTCCGTTTGTAGTATAAACAAACAGAAGGAAAGCATCCTTTACACAAGATACTGTATAGCTTGCTCAACTCTCAAATCTGCTCACACATATCCTGTTAGTCTGTCGCAGCATCACCCTTTCCTATACATGCATACTGTACACACACACACACACACACACACACACACACACACACAAAATGGCTTGTGTAGTCTATGATTTCATATTTGAAATACGTGCTGTGAATCCTACATCCACAGCACGTAACCACATCACCAAGAAAACAAAAAAATTCAAGGCAAGTTTCCCAAAACTCAGCAATTTAACACAATAATTTGGTTAGTTAAATACTATCACATTGTTTTATATTTGTTAATTGTCAGACTATCAAAAACTATTTTATGGGATTTATTTATTTATTTATTTTTTGTCCTGTAAATTCTCACCACCCTGTAGCCCACTCCAGTTAGTGGACTAAAAACAGTCTCTGAATG
>JAODXP020001299.1:0-23525 GCA_027497455.2 Sardinella longiceps | reverse complement strand
TTGTTTGCAAGTTTGAATGTGCGCCTCAAAGTTTGGAGTGCCAGCACCATGAGCGAAAAGGCAAGTTCGCGTTGGTCTCGCCTTGTGTTTGATGGAGACGAAAAGAACTATGAACTATGGGAGACAAAGTTTTTGGGCCATCTGCGGTTGCAGAAATTAAAGGACACAATTTTGGATGGGCCTGCTGAGGGTGCAAATGCAGCCACACTAGCTGCGGATGCAGCAAAGAATGCTGAAGCATATGCTGAACTGATCCAATTCCTCGATGACAAAAGTTTGTCCCTGGTCATGCGAGAGGCTGCAGATGATGGACGTGGAGCACTGAAGATCCTGAGAGACTATTATGCTGGCAAGGGTAAGCCCCGCATTGTGAGTCTCTACACAGAACTGACTTCCCTGCAAAAGATGAGTGGTGAGAGTGTGACTGACTATGTCATACGTGCTGAGACTTCAATCACAGCGTTGAGGAATGCTGGAGAAGTATTGAGTGATGGACTATTGGTTGCAATGGTTCTGAAGGGGCTGCCAGAATCATTCAAGCCATTTTCCATTTTTGTCACCCAAATGGATGAGACGCTATCTTTTGCTGACTTTAAGACAAAGCTGCGGAGTTATGAGAACACTGAAGGTATGCGCACAGCCGTGACTGAAGACAATGTCATGGCGGCCCGGGCGCATCCAAAGAAGGCCTACGCTCCGGCAAGAGCAAGGCTGCAGAGCACTGAGAGTGACATTGAGTGTTTTCGCTGTGGCCAGAGAGGTCACAAGGCAAGACAGTGTCAGCGTGGTCAACAGTGGTACAGCCAGGGCAAGAGTTCCACACGGCGAGGAGGACGGAAACAGCAGCGGCAGGACAACGCACGTGGGGTGTACGAGGAGACAGACAACAGCTTTGCCTTCATGCTGGGGACCAATGATCGTCAGCCAGGGAGCTGTGTCACCAGGAACGGGCTGATGGTGGACACCGGTGCAACATCACACATCATCACCGACCTGGCCAAGTTCAAGAGCTTCGACGACCGATTTCAGGCCGAGACCCACTGTGTGGAGTTGGCCGATGGCACACGGTGTAAGGGGGTCGCAGAGCGCAGAGGAGAAGCAGAGGTGTTTCTGGTCGACAGCAGGGGGCGACACCTCAGGGCCACTCTCCAGCAGGCGCTATACATCCCCTCTTATCCCCAAGATATCTTCTCCGTGAGAGCTGCAACTTCCAGTGGGGCAACAGTGATCTTCAAGGAGGGTGAAGACGTCCTGCAGTACAAAGACGGTACACGTTTTCTTATTCATGAACATAACAGACTGTTCTATTTGCCTACTGTGCCAGTGAACAAAGACTTTGATGATCAATGTATGGCTTGTCATGATATTCAGACGTGGCATGAAATTTTGGGACACTGCAATTTTAATGATGTTCAAAAGTTAGAAAATGTTGTGGATGGTATGTCAATCACGGGTAAAGCACCCAAGTCTATGCAATGTGAAGTGTGTGTTCAAGGGAAATTCACCCAGAGCAGGAACAGGAAGCCTGATGTGAGGGCCAAGTCAGCTTTAGAGTTGGTACATACTGACTTAGCCGGCCCCATTGACCCAGAGTCCAGAGAAGGGTATAGGTATGCACTTTCCTTTACTGATGACTACTCAAGTGTTGTTAGTGTGTACTTTCTGAAGCATAAAAGTGACACAGTAGATGCCACAGAGAGGTTCCTAGCTGACACAGCCCCATACGGGAATGTTAAATGTATCAGATCTGACAATGGTACTGAGTTTACTGGACAAAGTTACCAAGCACTACTTCGCCGTAACAGGATCAGACATGAGACATCCGCACCACACTCGCCCCACCAGAATGGCACTGCTGAGCGTAGCTGGAGGACTCTTTTTGACATGGCTAGATGTATGCTCTTAGAAAGCCAATTACCTAAGAATCTATGGCCTTATGCAGTCCAGACAGCAGCAGTGGTAAGGAATAGATGTTTCAACAACCGCACCAGCCAGACACCTTACTTTATGCTGACAGGAAGGCGACCTAATATGTCAAGGATGCAGAAGTTTGGTACTGTATGTTATGCCTATAGACAGGACAGGAAGAAGCTAGACTCAAGGTCTGACAAAGGCATCTTCATTGGATATGACAAAAACAGTCCCGCCTACATGGTGTACTATCCTGACAGTAGGAAGGTGATGAAACACAGACTAGTCAAGTTTATGTCCAGTGTTGACGGACAGGAGACTGTTTCAGATGACGATGACGTTGGTGTGCAGTATAGCGACACCAGACCTGACTGTGACAAACCCAAGCAGTGTGACACCCTAGAGACGAGGCAAGGTCCATGCCAGATAAAACAGCCAGTTGAGGTCAAGCGGGAATCCCATTCTCCAGAGCAGAGATACCCTAGTAGAGAGAGAAGGAGACCAGATTTTTATGGGGTGGAGAACGATCAGGCGCAGATCAGCATTGATTACTGCTATAAGATGGTTTCTAATGTACCTCAGACTTTCAGAGAAGCTATGAATTCATCTAACTCAAGAGAGTGGGTAGATGCAATGGATGAGGAGATGAAATCACTAAGGGATAACAACACATTTACTCTGACCACTCTACCTGAGGGCAAGAAAGCAGTGGGGGGTAGATGGGTGTATGCTATGAAGAGCAATGCTGATGGGTCTGATAAATATAAAGCCCGCTATGTAGCTAAGGGGTATAGTCAAGAGATGGGTGTGGACTATGGGGAAACTTTTTCACCTACTGCCAATCTAACTAGTGTACGAGTGTTAATGCAAAAGGCTGCTCAGGAGGATCTGATCCTCCATCAGATGGATGTTAAAACTGCCTACCTACATGCACCAATTGATTATGAAATTTACATGGAACAGCCAGAGGGGTATGATGTAAAATCTCAGACAGGTGAAAAAATGGTGTGTAAACTAGAGAAATCATTGTATGGGCTAAAGCAATCGGGTCGTAACTGGAACAAAATGCTGCATGATTATCTGTGTGAAAACATCTTTGTGCAAAATCCTGTTGATTATTGTGTTTACAAGAGAGAAACAGAACATGAGAAAGTGATAATATTGATATGGGTTGATGACCTGATTATTGCCGCCAGTGATGAGAAAGTTTTAAAAACTGTCAAAGAAATGCTGACTGGGAAATTCCAGATGAAAGATTTGGGCAGACTGAAGAATTTCCTAGGTATTACTTTTGACCAATGTGATGGGGGTGTGACCATGTCACAGCAGACTTATGTTTGTAAACTGTTGGAAAGGTTTGACATGCAAGATTGTAAACCCAGGTCAACTCCTTGTGAACCAAAGTTGAATTATAATGACTGTGATGAAAAGCTGAGTGATCCCAGGAAATACAGAGAGGCAGTGGGTAGCCTAATTTACCTTACTTCATGCACCAGACCTGATTTGAGCTATGTTGTTAGTAAACTGTCACAGTATTTCAGTGAACCAACAGAAGAGCAGTGGACAACTGTAAAGCATGTACTGAAATATCTGAAGGGCACAAATGACAAGATGCTCTGTTACAGGAAATGTGATGAAGGGTTAAGGGTGATCGCTTACAGTGATGCAGATTGGGCAGGTGATACAAATGACCGACGTAGTACATCTGGTTATTGTGTTAGCCTATGTAAGAATGGTCCTCTAATATCCTGGAAAACCAAAAAGCAGTCAACTGTAGCATTGTCAACATGTGAGGCTGAGTATATTGCATTGGCTGCTACTACACAAGAGTGTTTGCATTTGACTCAACTACTTAAACATCTTGATGATTATCAATATGGTGTGCCTATGATTTATGAAGACAACCAAGGTACGATTGCATTGGCAAAGAATCCTGTTAACAGACAGAGATGTAAGCATATTGATATCAAATACCATTTTGTGAGATCAACTGTAAACAATGGAAATGTGTTTTTAGAGTATTGCCCAACAGATCAGATGGTAGCTGACCTAATGACTAAACCTGTTACAAAAGTGAAGCTACTTACCTTTTCTACATTCTTGTTTGGGTTCTAATCTAAGATGAAATGTTGTTTGTTTCCATGATGTTTCTTTGTTTTGTTTTGTTTTGTTTTGGTGATTGTGAATAATATGTGAGCAAGTGGGGGTGTTAATTGATTGACTGATTTGCTTAACGAGTGTGCTCCCAATTATTGTGGATCCCTCTCAGGTATGTGCCATGTGACTCTGCCATGTGATGTGTTACTTAAACTACACCTGAACCAATAAACAATTGATTGTGTGTTTCCAGCATGACCTGTCTCCATGTTCATTTCTAGACTGGTATCTAGTCAGCTCAGTTTAACAATACCATTGTGTGTACATTGGGGTGGTGGTCGTGTAGCAGTTAAAGCAATTATCTGAAGTTGTTTTACATTGTTAAGTGCTGTTTATAGCTATGAGAATGGCTGAGTACCATGCAAAGAAGACTGAACTGGCAAAATGGTAGTTAATGGTAACAGAAGCTGGTATATTGAATGAAACCAAATAATTCTCAGATACCCACTTCTGTTTGGCTTGGCTGCTGTTTCGCTATTTAGCCTGCTTTGCATAAAATTCCGTCATTCTCATTACTATCAATAGCTCTTAGCAAGGTAAAACAAGAGGGTTATGGGGTTGATTCACTCCGGATAATTAATTTAATAGCCTAATTCCTACTGCCATCATTGTGCCCTTGAGCAAGTCACTTAACCCTAACATTGGGTGTCTGGTCCTGTAGTGATATTCTGTTGTGTGGAGAGGGGTTTGAACTGTTTATTCAATCCCCCACCCAATGGAGCTTCCTCAGGAGCTATGCATAGCCAGGCGGTGTGACTGCTGCAAAGTGTTAATAAGCCATCCGATTGGGACAACACTTAACATTGGAGAGCAGTAAAGTAGGGTCATAAACCTCACTTCCGTGACCATCTTCTGGCTAATAGGTTTTGACAACTGATTTGGCTTCTATAAACCATTTATAAAATATTATGCCCCCATGTCCCTCGCAAAAATGTTGGCATTTTTTTCTAGAGGGCCGAATCCAAAATGGCTTCAGGCGTCATCTTGAAAAAGTATTAAGTAAGTATTATTTTTACCAGAGCACCTATAACTATGTCTGAATACACTTTTTGTCGTAAACTGACCCTTAGAATTGTGATTCTGACATCATTTTGAGATTTCGATATCATCTTGGCCCTGAAATCCAAGATGGCCACCATCTGCTTATTGTACTTTTTAACCAAAGCCAATGACTCATGAAAAGTCTCATATTTGCCTTGCATTTGGGTTGTGACCTAATATGGATTGTGACACCATCCATTAACTCCCATCCATGTCTGATTGACAATGGATGGTGCTTCAGGGAATGATGGCGTACTAGATATGCCAAGTAGTTGGCACATTGGCATTATTGGCATAAGTCATCTTCAATGGATGAACAATTTCTTCTGATTCACTGAACAAGCTTCAACCATGGTGCTACTCTTGTGATCACCATAAATGACTTTGTTGAATAGTTCCTGTTGGTGGGATGAACAAATAGTGAGTTAGTCTTAATGCTGATGTTGTGATGTATGTTTTCTTGCTGGGAGGGCCAGCAGTTCAGTTTTGGAGAGGTTTAGTTGGAGATGGTTATCTTTCATCCATGTAGACATGTCAGAAAGACAGTCAGAGATCCCTGTAAACACAGAGGAATTGCCAAGAGGAAAGGATAGATATAGCTAGGTATCATTTGCATAGCAGTGGAAGGAGAATCCATGTGAGTGGATGACTGTGCCGAATGATGTTGCATACAAGGCAAAGAGCAGGGGCCCCAGTACCAAGCCTTGGGGTTCTCTTGTGTTGAGATGGTGCTTCACCAATGTTTGCCCTATCCATGACATGTTGAATGATTGTCCAGTTTGACAGGATTCAAATCAGGAGTGTGCCTTGCCATCAATGCCCATGCTTATGAATTTGTTAAGAAGAATCCCATGGTTGACAGCATCTAATGCTGTTGATAAGTCAAGTTGGTTGAGAACGGAGGTTTGACCAGCTACTCTGGCTTCTTTTAGTGCTTCCATTACTGAGAGAAGAGAGAGTGCTGTTTATTGACCGCTTTTGAAGCCAGATCGGTTGAAATCCAGGAGGCTGTTCTTGGAGGGAAATTCTGTGACTTGCTTTGAGATCAGCACTGCTGCGATACAGGCATCAGTGTATCAGCTGCATCAATGTCAGCAGGTACATGATAGCTTGATTCTCTACGATCAGCACAACCATGGCAGGCAAGAATGATGGATACTACCTTGGAGACATAGTCTGACCACGTGTAAAGTGTGCTTCTTGATGGATCTGGCCTCTGCATGGTTGTTCTGTCTGGTACACGCATTTACTTGCATCAAGGCCAGCTAAAGACAGCGAGGAAGATGAGAGCGAGTATAAGGAAAATTATTATATGTAGAGTAGCGGGGATTCAGAGTCTAGTGAGGCATAATGCCCTGATTCTGACTAATCATATTCTTTCCCAGATGGTGGCCATCTTGGTTTTTGGGGTCAGAATGATGTGGTAAAATCAAAATCATAGTCCTTATGCTAAATTTGCCTCAAAAAGTGTCTTCATTTGGCATTCCAAGTGCGTTAGTTAAAAAGTTAATTTATATATTAGCGGATGGTGGCCATCTTGGATTTTAGGGCCAAGATGATGTCAAAATCTCAAAATTATTACAGAATCACAATTCTAAGGGTGAATTCACCGCAAAATGTGTATTCAGACATAATTATAGGTGCCCTGGTAAAAATAATACTTATTTAATACTTTTAGATGACGCCTACAGTCATTTTGGATTTGGCCCTCTAGAAAAAAATGCCGACATTTTTGCGAGGGACATGGGGGCTAAATTTTTTATAAATGGTTTATAGAAGCCAAATCAGTTGTCAAAACATATCAGCCAGAAGATGGTCACGGAAGTTAGGTTTATGACCCTACTAGTACATTGCAGTATGTGATTTGAGACACCGGTTGTTCACATACTTATGACTAATCATCTGTTCCTCCCTGCACAGAATATGAGTGAGCAGCAGAAAGAAATCATGAAAGGTACATATAACGTTTTTTGTCTGATTTTAAATGTATCAACTGGAGTCAATCAACCTCGAGCGTGATTGTTTGCAGTTGTGGAGTGCTGACAATAGGCAAAAGGTGCCTGCACACCAGCTCCGACAGCATTGCGGAGCACTTTCGGAATTTGACAGTTTCACAACGGAGCTAGCACAGCAGCATGTGGAGATAACGATGGATGTCAATGGATGGCGGAGTGCTCAGTAGGCTACTGTGTTGGAGCCGGTGTGCTGTCCACTTAACAGTGAGAACAATTTTGGCACAACACAGGTGAAAGGGGACACATGGAAACAAAACAGAATTTCAGTTTTCATGCCCTTATCAGTTTGTATTGGCTTTCATTTTGCTATTCGCTTTTTGCTGTAGTAAATTTACTCATTTTCATTTTGCACTCTGCAACCTTGAATAAAAAGGCTATGGGTTGACTGACATAGGACAATTACTCTGCACAAAAATCGTATTTATCTCTACTTCCATTTATTTTAGGCATTTCTCCACCGGGACCAATTCGGTTTTCCTCAGTGCGGTCTAACTCCGTGACTGTCTGCTGGTCACCACCAGAGGATGCTTCTGATTCGACCAGGTACAGGATGACCTGGAGAGGAGACCATGATGAGATGGAACAAGAGCAAGCAAAGGAGGTGACAGATTCTGAGAACGAGGTGACAGGGCTTCTTCCAGAAGTGAAGTATCATTTTACAGTGTCTACCCTCGGTAAAGATGACCACCTGAGCACCTGTGTGGAAGCATCTGTGTGCACAGGTAGGATCACATAGAACTTTAAGCAATTAAATATACTGTATGTAGCAGTAAAACAAATTATACCATGGCTTGATTTGTGCATTCTAATTGCACAAATATAACACAGTTAATTGCACACACATAACACAGTTCACCTATGTGCCAAAAGGGAGTTTCCTTTTCATTCAAATAGTCAGTAAAATGCATCATCCCTTTGGCATTGTGTGAACACTACAAGTCAAAATGTTTAGGGGCCCTATCATGCACACCGTGCTTTGTGTGTTCACGACTGGCGCAAGCTGTCATTGCTATTCTGTGCGAGCGCATTGTTCGTTTTTATGTCTGTTGTCTAATTAGGAGATAGCTTTACACCCGAAGGTGTGGCAAATATGTGGCTTTGAGCAAAGCGCAACAGATGCTATTATACAGACGCAGAAAAAAGGTCCGCCACTGACCGGGAGAAACCTGGTCATTTGTCGGTCACTCATTCCTGACATGCTATTTTATGGGTGCACAATGCAATAGGAAATACAGTCCTCCTTCCAACAACGAAGGCCACAACATTAATTATTACAATCGGAAAATCATTATGATGTTTAGTAAGATGTGGTTAAACACTATTTATTAGCTTGCAACTGAAAACTCGAAGGATATAGGAGGGGGATACGTTGAATGGAGAATCAAGTTTACTTTCGCTTTCTCAGTCTGCTGACAAGGAATTCATATTCAGAGATATCTAATTAGGACTAAATCAGCTTCATCCGTGTCTTGTCCAGCCTGTAGACATCAATTTAATATTAGGACTAAATCAGCTTCATCCGTGTCTTGTCCAGCCTGTAGACATCAATTTAATATTACCAGATCCATTACGGCTCTGACTATTACTAGACCCGATGTGAGCTATTCAATTATTTTAATTTCCTTAAATGCTCAAGGAGAAGATCTGCTGGTGTGATAGCAATGCACCAGGCGCTTTGCACTCTTCGTTCTTAAAGGCAATGCAATGAGAGATTGATCTGTCATTATTTATTTCTGCGTTACACCCATAACGCACCCATGATTAATTAGGCATCGAAAGTCCAACTTTTTTAACTTTGCGCTGGCGCGAAGTTCATTTCCTGCGCTGTGTAAATAGCAAAATGCTGCCGGCACGCCACCAAAACAATATGCGCGATGTGTCAAAAATCATTTGACATTGCGTCGTCAAAATAGGGCCCTAGATGTTTTGTCATATGGCAGAAGGCAATTTACAGCAAATTACTGTATGACATGAATACTGTAAAATATTACTGACATTTGACTGGAAATTTACAGCAAAGCCAGACTAAAATGTCAGCTGTTTTCATTGTCTAAAAGAAGACTAAAATGCTCAGACTTTAAGTCGACTAAAACTAAGACTGAACATGACTAAGACTAAAAGACTAAAATGACAGCTTGACACAAAGACTAGACTAAGACAAAAACTAAAATAGGCTGCCAAAATCAAGACTACACCCAGACAGTCAATCAACTTTCTATCACGGTTGTTCGCAATTGCAGAGTGCTGTCGATAGGATAGGAAAAATTATGCACAACACAATACAGGGGAAAAAAAACAGTTTTCATGCTCATATTACTTGTCTTTCCTTTTGCAAATTTTCTCATTCTGCACTCTGCAAAGTCGAACAATAAGGCTATGGGTTGAGTGACATCTGACTACTGCTTTGCAGAAAAAAATTGTTATCTCTACTTCCATTTATTTTAGGCATTTCTCCACCGGGACCAATTTGGTTTCCTTCAGTGCGGTCTAACTCCGTGACTGTCTGCTGGTCACCACCAGAGGATGCTCCTGATTCGATCAGGTACAGGTTGACCTGGAGCGGAGACCATCATGAGATGAGACAAGAGCAGGTGACAGATTCTGAGACAGAGGTGACAGGACTTCTTCCCGGAGTGCTGTATCATTTTACAGTGTCTAGCCTTGGCAAGGATGGCCACCTGAGCACCTGTGTGGAGGCATCTGTGTGCACAGGTAGGGTTGAATAAAATGTATTCACTACTTTGAGCAATTAAAGGTATGTAGCAAGTAAAACAAGTTTTACCTTGGCTTGAATTATGCAAATTTTACATATTGCCACAGAACTGTATAAACCCAAAAGACAGTCGGATTGCTATTTAAACTTTTCAAACCATGCTTTTGAAGAAACCAAACCAAACCCTTGTATGCTCAATAATTTAGGCCTATCATGCAGATCAATCTTCCTGCCAGCTCAACTGTGTTTTGTTTCATTTATATCACCCCAACCCAGCAGGAAGCAGATTGATATGCGCCTCACTAAGACTCCAGGCCATTTCAGGCCACAATTATGAATGTAGGATAATAATGTATGATCGGTTTTAGCTCTTTGCCAACCCTTTTTCCTGAAAACAGTATAGTATTGCAGTGCGCAGCCAGGACGCACTATTATCTGATACATCTGTTGGCTAATAGTGTCTAAATATCGTACAATTTTTCTTTTAAATGGCCAAATGAATTTGTGTACCGCTGAAAATGGTGTTTTATGCTTTCACAATTGGTTCCATGAAATTTAATTAAATGAAACCCGACGACTTAGACCCAGTTTAGAAACACGCCGCTTTACATTTTGAATACAGATTTTTGGGTCAGAGAATGAATGCACATTTTCTTGCAGATAAATGTGTGCTGTCGCACTACCAACATGCATTCTCGTCAGGGAGTCAGAGATGACGCAGGAGAGATTATTGCGCACAGAAGAGTGGAAAGCCTTCAGATTACAAACAGTTATCATTGAAACGGTCTTGCGCATATTTAATATGCGTATTTACTTATTCTTTCCCAACGAAAGAGAAAAGAGACCAAAGACTCCATTCACTGCTAGTTTGGCATAGTTTGCTGCAGCTTATTGAGAATATGTAATTGAATGTCAGAGCCAAAGTTGGATGAATTTAAACATAGCACACACACACACACACACACACACACACACACACACACACACACACACACACACACACACAAAAGTTTTGGTAACACTTTCTATGAACCCAGTATTCATAGAGCATTATAAATGCATCCATAAAGGGTTATAACACATTCATAAAGTCTTATAACTAATGGCATTAGTGTTCATAATTGTTTATACATTCTCATATCTATATTCATAAAGCTTTATAATGATATTTTATAAGCCTTTAAAACTTGAAGTGTCACAAAGCATTATAATACTTCAATTTGTTATTTTTGTTTTTATGTCTAATTTCTCATGCCGCATAATGATGAGCTACAAACAGGGGCGATTCTAGGTTCTGAACTTTAGGGGGGCTCAGCCCCCAGAGCTGATAGTGGCTCCTGGTTTGAACAACAACGCTTAGATTTGCGCATTTTTAATTTCTTGGTGATTAGCCTAAAATCTTTTAAGAGTAGGCCTAAAGTAGGTTCATTATACTGTAAATGCTGGTCATACTGGTGGAGGAGTAGTTGGGCTTTTCATCATATTGTTAATGTCACAGAATAGGTCTACCCAGCAGTTGTGAATCAAAGATGGTATACTATTTGATATAGTAGGGTAGACTAAGCCTGCTGGCAGGCGCGCTTTAATGCACGGGCTTACTCGGGCTTTGGCCGGGGGCCCCGGCCAATCAGGGGCCTCATAATCAAGGTGCGATTTGTCGAGGGGATGGGATTTCCCTACCTCTGGCTTTGGTATCCTTGCCTCTGCTTGAATAATTTTATCTCTTGTGGGGATAACATTAATGTTAAATTTTATCCCCCATTTATATCTTGTGACAGTAGCTTATGCAAGCGATGCGACTAACGAGCATCTTATGCGCATAGCGAATTATTATAAAAAAAATGCGTCCTGTGAATTGCATGCGTGACAACTCCTGGCTCACTTTGCCGCGAACTCCAGCCTTTAAGCGCAGTTGTTTTTTTTCTCACTGGAAAGACTAGCTAAAGACAATAAGGAAAACAAAAGTTTTAAGTTTGATATGAAAACGAAAATTTTAAGTTTGATATGAAATGTGTGTAATGTCAACAAAGGCTATCAGGCAAAATATCCTAATCGCGGGGGATGAGAAAACACTCTAGCTAGGCCTACATCAGCCAGCAGGGCCTAGTGGAAAATGACCGAGAAATGCCATAATCTAAGCAAAATGCTCAAACAATACGTAAAGTATGAAGGTCTGGCTGGGCCTACACTATTTTTTTATGCCCTGGCTCTCCTCACAACCCAATTGTTTAGGTTACCGTTTCCAGCGCACTAACGTTACCGCCCATGGGCTACCGTCGGATCCAACTAACTAATGCCTTGGGTCAACATCTCTGAGATATCAAAGTAATTTGGCTATTGTCGGCTACATTCAACAATGTAATCTGCACCGCTTCATTTAAGTATTTAACACACAGAAAGCAGCAGGGTCTGAATGAGAGAGTTCCTAAGTTTTGTGAAAACTTAATTTTCATTAAGGATTGCGCTCTACATGCTGCAGTATGAACTGGTAACCTCGACACTGCGCTCTAGAATATATAGTCAAGCGAACATAAAATTATGCCAATGTATTCACGTGAAAGACGAGAAAATAAGCTTTCAAACGACACCAATAGTGATCATATTGGCCAACGAATTACGGAGATATGAGCGTTCAAAGTGTTACAATGTTAGTCAGAGAAAGACGAATGCGGAGAAAAACGTCAGTGAAGTTCATCATTGTATCAAGGGACTATTCTGATTAGCGAACTCATTCTGCTACCTGTCAGTATAACTAAACAATAAGTGATATCTACTTATCTAACATGCAAGGCATACCCCTAATTGTGGACTTATAATATGAATATGGATAATGGATATAACATGGATAACTTGGATTACTTGAACTGGACAATAAAGGTAAGAGCCAGTGGATAGTTTTGGTATTTTGTTGGAGTCTGCAACGATGCTAACGTTAAGCTATATGTGTATGCTAGATGCAGCTGTCGGTATGGGATTTATGGCTGTCTGATTGAAGCAGAACAATCAGCAGACAGTTAATAGGCTACTTGTAGGCCTAGCGTGTGTTGCTTTCTGCGCACGGGAAGGAGGGAGGGGGGCCCCCAAAAAACTCTATTGCCCGGGGGCCTCCGTAGGTGTTAAAGCGCCCCTGCCTGCTGGGGGGGTCTGGGGGAAATTTTGGAATAGTTAGATGTTTTTTCCTGCATTCTGGTGCATTTTAACATGTTTATATATATTTTCTTTTTACTTATCCTATTAGCACTTCATGTGAGATTTGAAGTTTGATGTTGCACTAAAAAGTAGCACTGCCAGGCAATAATAGATTGAAAAGTAGTATTGCCGGGATAATACAAGGCCTACTGTATGAGAAGAGATTGTCTATTTTGGAGCGTTAATGCTCTGGTGAAATGTGAATGATAAGTGAATACTTCACTCTAGGAGCATTAGGCTCTTTGCTACTGTAGCTGTCATTGGCTCCCTGTAAATCAAACATAGGCCTCATTCTTGAAATGGAATTATAGAAAAATCCATCTAGATTCTTTCCAGTGTATCAGTTCACTATCCATGCCGATATCTTGACCAAGGTAGGCCCTTTGCATTTCAGGGTAATTATCATACATTTAAGCTCTAATTTCAGTTATTACCTGTGCTATATGACTTCCAATTGCTTTAGAAAAAAAAAAAAGTTGAAAGCATGTATTTTAATATTTTAATATTTTATTCCTAGTTTATTGCGCAAAGAGGAATGCAAGAGGTGCAATAAGGCTGCATCATATTCCTTTCTATCAGGGGTAATGCTAAATTCTGATGTCCTAGGTGAACAGGCACCTTATCTGTGCCCCATTGCACAGGCATGGCCTATACAAGAGGTGAAGTGATTATGGGTGCTCCCTTGGTAATACAATATTTGGGTAATAGAAGATTCATCTGTTCAAATTGTAGGTCTATCATAATATCCAGTATTTTTGGGGGTTTTGTTTTATTTCTTGAGCTCTTCTTGAGTTACTAGATGGAAGTCCAGCAGCCAATTAATCCACCAGATAAAGATATTTCCTTGTCAAAATGTGGGCGATCTTTAAACTGAAATCGAACCCTGATACCAGTGAATTCGCCTGGTTGTCTAGTTTAATTTGATACCAAATACTCCCATTGTAGGATCAGATATACCCATACCAAAGCTTCCGAAAGACAATGAAGCAAAACCTTGTCATCCCGCGATTTAATTTTTTGGCGCTCGCGTGCGCAAAAAAAAAAAAAAAAAAAAACCGTGTCCGTGATTTTTAGGGGGGCTGAGCTAAACTTCAGGGGGGCTGGAGCCCCCCTAAAAATGGGCTAAAATCGCCATTGGCTACAAATGCTCAGTGCATACCCTAAGTAAGGTAAGATCAGCACATAATTACTCATGACAATGAATAAGGCACCATAACACAGTAAAGTGGCATGTTTCCCTAGTATCAAAAGGACAAAGGTTATAATGCTTTTTGAGACTTTAAGTTATAAAAGCTTATATGATAACATTATAATTCCTTATGAAAACAGTCATGAGAACATATAATCAGTTATGCATTCTAATGTCAGTAGTTATAAGCCTTTATGAATGCATTATAATCCTTTATGAATGCATTTATAATGCTCTATGAATACTGAGTTCATAGAAAGTGTTACCAAAGTTTTTTTTTTATAACGTAACGTTTCGCAACCTATCCACATTTTTTTGGTGGAGCCACATATTTTGGTGAATGGTAGACAAAAACACATTATTTAAAAACATAACCTGCTGTACTAGACAACCAGTACACCCTCTCACCGGACCATCTGACCAAGCACTCTTAATAATGCACCATATATACAAAAAAATTATGTCAAGTTGTCATGACAAAGACCAGTTCTTTTAATGTCATCCTGATTAATGTCAAGTTGACATAACAAAGACATCGCAAAAAAATAATAATAATGTCAACTTGTCATAACTAAGACACCTTCTGGTAATGTCGCTTTGGTTATGTCAAGATGTCATAATGAAGACAACCCAAATAATGTCAAGTTGTCATGACAAGGTGTTATTGAAACTTCATGACAGTGGTCATAAACATTTTATGACATGTTAATAATGTTTACAGTATGATCATGACATGATAATGTCATAGATATGACAGTGTCATGTCATGCTTATGAAGGTACCTTCAGATAGTGTTACCAAATAGGGTATGTCTGAGTTGAAAGAAAGGGCTAAAACACTTCCTGAACATTGAGCAGATCTGTCATTGCATCATATTGCTTTTTTTGGTATTGCAGGTGATTTAAGAATAGTCTTGCTGGGGAAGACTGGTAGTGGGAAGAGTGCATCCGGAAACACCATACTTGGAGGTGATGTGTTTACAGAAGACATTTCCACAGAATCAATCACTACTGAGTGCCAGAAGGGAACTGCCATCATCAATGGAATACATCTAACAAAGATCGAAACTCCAGGATTGTCGGGTACCAGATTAAAGAAGGAGACTGCTTTCATCAATGGAAGACTTATAACTGTGATTGACACACCAGGATTGTTTGATACTGGTTGTGACAATGAAGAAACTGAGAAAGAGATTGCAAAATGTATATCCTTGGCAGCTCCAGGTCCTCATGTGTTACTTCTGGTCATAGCAATAGGCCGCTATACAAAAGAGAAGAAAGATGCTGTTAAGATGATCCAAGAAATGTTTGGTGAGGAGTCTGTGAAGCACACAATAGTGTTATTTACAAAAGGCGATAACTTAGAAAATCAGACTTTGGATGAGTATCTTAAAGATGCTGACAAAGGTCTACTGGAACTCCTCACGAAATGTGGAAACCGACACCATTTGTTCAACAACAGACACAAAAGTGACCGTGACCAGGTTTACAAACTTTTGAGCGAAATAGACACCATGCTGAATATGAATAACAGTGAATATTATAGCACTGACATGTTCCAGAAAGCAAAGGAGACCCTAAAACAGGATCAGATGAAAATACTGAAGGAGCGTGAGGAGCAAATAAGAAAAGAGAAAGAGGA
Source organism: Sardinella longiceps (assembly GCA_027497455.2). NCBI lineage: Eukaryota > Metazoa > Chordata > Actinopteri > Clupeiformes > Clupeidae > Sardinella > Sardinella longiceps. The sequence goes on along the minus strand of JAODXP020001299.1, from coordinate 7,669 downwards.
GCAGATAAACAAACAACTGGAGGAGAGAGACAAACAACTGAAGCAGATGAACAAAAAGCTGGAGGAGAAAAACAAACAACTGGAGCAGATAGACATACAACTGAAGCAGAAACAAAAAGAACTACAGGATAGAGATGGTCAATTACAGGACCTGAGAACCCAACTTCTGGATAAAGAGAGGGAGATGAGTGAGAGAAACAAACAGCTGGAGGAGAAAAACAAACAACTGGAGGAGATAGACAGACAACTGAAGCAGAAACAAAAAGAACTACAGGATAGAGACGATCAATTACAGGACCTGAGAACCCAACTTCTGGATAAAGAGAGGGAGCTGAGTGAGAGAAACAAACAGCTGGAGGAGAGAGACAAACAACTGGAGCAGATAAACAAACATCTGGAGCAGATAAGCAAACATCTGGAGGAAAGAAACAAACTACTGGATGAAAAGAAAAAAGGTGAGTATTAGGCCTGTAACGATATGCGTATCAAATCGCGACACTCAAAGTCACAAACCTGTCTCACGGTGTGAGTAGGCAGAATCACGACACACCCTATTAATATCCCAGTTACATCCTTCAGTCCAGATCCAGATATTAGCTGTCAATTTCGGTGCTGCCCCGAGCACACAGTGTTCTGACCTTAGCAACAGAATCAATGCAGCTTGCGTCTCTGCAAGTTGCAGCATCTCTTCAGAACAGCAAAGCCCGAACTTATCCATGGTAAAGCTATTGTTCAGTGACATGTAAAGAAACATGTACAAGCCTTCGTAGCCTAAGCTAATGCTTTTAAACATGAGCAAAGCACCTATCACTCGCTAAATATACTAACAGAAAGGTTTTTTTTTTTATACTAACAGAAAGAAATTGTTACAGTTTTAAATATTAATTTAATATTTAATTGTAAATCACAAGTAAAACATACCTTAACACAGAGATTCCCAAAACGTAGGCACATCAAGTAGCATAGCCTATCGCTAAATTAAATTACTGGTAGTTCAATTGACAGAAGTTAGCCACTCATAGTAAACAAAGTTTACTGAACAGCTGAACAGTTTATAGTTTTCTAAAACCAGGATGTAAGTGTGAAATAAGTCCATGAGCATTTGGGAGAACATTGAGGAAAATATCTGTTTACCATCTTTTTTCTTTAGTGCCAGGAGCTATGTGCGCCTTTGGCAAGCCATTTTTGCATAAAATATGGCAAGCCAATCAGTAAAAATGCTATTTTAGATTATCACAATTACTGGAAACATTGCAGTTGATGTTGGTAGCAAAGTCAATACACATTTCAATTGGTAAAGATGATAATAATAATAATAATTATTATTATTATTATTGTTATTATTAATAATAATAATAAAATAATAATAGTTAGTTGCAGCCCTATACATGTTGTTTAGACAAAATTCTTATACATTTTTTTTAAAAAATCATGAGGTGTATCGAACCGTGGATTAAAAATCCTTTAGAAGCAAATAGCCACTGATGCAGGGGACAAACATAGACAGAGCAAGGACCAAAACAACAGCAAGAAAATAATACTGCACCTTATTTCAGGCAACTCTCAAGAGTCATGCGTCTAGGTAGTCTTGAGAACGTTCACCAGTGTTTTGATTTAGACCAACAGAACGTTTGGTAACCAGACCCTCCAGGATTTCACGATGTTGCGATTTGCAGCTTCAACCAATCCCCGCCACTTCTTTGAGGCCATGCAATTTTGAGGAATCACCGCACCGTTCCCGCAACTTCCTCGAAGGTTTCTCGAAATATCACCATCACTCGCGAGTGAAAGATCAACGGTTGCAGAGCTTTTCCTGCTCCTTGTTTCGCAATTCGCGGTGCAAATATTAGGCCTACTGTTTAAAACAGCTGCTAATCACAATATTCTTGATCATTTAGGCTATTGCCATTTAAGTAACGTTAATGTTATGAGGCAAGTGTTACCGTAAATTACGCATAAGACTGAATGAGCTCTCTTCCGTTGCGCACGTCTCTCTCTCTCTCTCTCTCTCTCTCTCTCTCCCCCTCTCCCTCCATGTGTGCGCGCGCGTGTGGATTCCAAAATCACAAGTTATCTTACAATACGAATTCAAGCGGAGTTGAAAGTTATTGCTAATGTAGGCTACATTAGAACTATCTCCACGAAGAATTCGACAAAATTGATTTTCACCGAGCCCCCTTTGTCACAGGACACTAAACGCACATTAAGTTGGTTCCCATTCTTAAGATATGTCAGAATTCAGAACAGTCAATTTTTTTCAGTTTGAGTAAGGTAGCCTGCATCTTTTCCATGTTTTAAGATATCAAATCCTGTTTTGGCTTGTATGAAGTACAAAGCTCATTAGATGGCTTTTATATTTTTGCATTAAAATTAAGCAGATTTTTTTCTTTCAGCCAAGTAATTGCCACACAAAAGTTATGTATTGTTTAACAAACAGTACTGCTCATGGCTTGCTTCTTGCTGTGGAACTACTTCACTTGTAGCTTCTAAATATATAGAGTGCTAGCTCCCTGGCAATGGCTTCACATTAGGTATACCACAGTTTTACTCAGTGCAATCAATCAAGCCCAACATGATTAAGGTTATGGTGATGAATATGATGAAGCGGAAGATGATGACATGCAACAACCACTCCCTCATTCTTTGCTTTACAGCAGCACTTTCATCACTATTTCAGATATTTTTTAATATAATATTTCGACAGTTTACAGATGAACTTGGATGGCATGTAGGCTGGTCATATAAAGGGTTGATAACTAAAACCATAATAGCCATCAGCCATCCATAATGTGCATTCTGCAGTTCTAGATGGTAAACAACCTCAAAATAAAAGAAAGCTTATAGTTGCAATACGGCATTGTTCATTGTATAGCTACAGTATAACCACCTACCATCATCAAACACATCAAAATGTGCTGCTTTAAAAAAAAGTAAAAAAAAAAAAACCCGCAACTTTCCGCGACTTTTTCTGGCCCCCGCAATTTTCTCGCAATAAAATGCCTAAAATCAGCGCAACTTCTGCCGCAACATTTCAGAAAACCTGCCGCGAAATCAAGCATTTCTGATCGCAACAATCACAAAAAAGGCCCGCGAAATCCTGGGGGGACTGGGTAACAATCCTACATACTGCCCCTTCAAGGACAAGATTGATAATGTCCATAGCAAGCCATTCTGAAATCAGGCAGGGGAGATTCTAATGGAGCCAGAAAGCTGAGACAGGAGCAATTGTCAAAATTCCAGTGTAAATTATTTTATTTCATACTAGACACCCCAGAAAAAGAGCTAAACAAGCTATATACTGGAATATACCTTTAAGTTGGAAGGACACTCTAAAACAAATTCCAGACATTTGGTCATACTGACAATAAGGCATCTTAATCTTTTAATAATGAATAAAGCAATTTCTGACAGGTGAATGCGTTATGAACTCACCCATCAAGTGTTAGCAAATCGATTGACCATGTGATCCTCTCCAGCCTTCATGAATATCTCCTGAAGTTTTTCCAAAAATGTCAGATGTCATAAAATTGAGAAGTACTTTGAGGCATTGGGATTTTTATTTCGATAACTTTGCATCATTCCACCTTGATCATTATGTAAGGTTAGGTATGATGGTCCTTCATACCCCATCAAGTAAAGTGTTACTGTCATGGCAATGTTTTGAAAAATTATTTGAAGAATAGCAGACAATCAATATCCTTATTTACACTATGGGTTCATTGTAAATATTAGAAATGTTTTTTTTAAAATACAGTTTTCTTCCTGTACTTTTACTAATTTTTTGCTAATGTGTGTGTGTGTGTGTGTGTGTGTGTGTGTGTGTGTGTGCGCGCGCGCACTCATGCCTCTGTGTGGGAGGAAAGACAGCTGGTCCACCAGATTCATCACAGGGATCATGCTCTCAGGACTGCTGCTGTGTATCTTGAGACATGCATACAGAACAAAGGGATGGCACTGAAGTACACAGGATATTAAAACACTGAGAAGATACTCTGAAATGTCAAGTACTGTATGTCCACTGACCGAATAAGATAATTCCAATATTCTGCCAGAGATGTACGAAAAATGGTTAAATGATAATGGTGGTGGAGATGTCTATTTTATGTAAATGTATTCATTTAGGGCGTGTTCACACAGGGATTTTTTTTTTTATTTTAAGAAAACACCTGACCAGGGTAAGAACTTGCAGCGGGTTTTACAATCGTTAGGCTAGAGTACAAACTTTAGCTCAGGCTATTTGTATCAGTGTCAACCAGCACCTTATATAGTATTAAGGATGAGACAATGATGGTCTCTGTGTGGTAGATATTATGATATAAGGTGTTGGTCTTGTCATTGCACTCTACAGTACATGTTCACTCAAGAGAACAACTAGTTGCTCGGTCGGTAACGGTTTTATTAGTTTGGTCGCCATTTTGTTCTTTCTAAATTCGAAATTTTCATAGACCTTCCATTGTGACACAGTTCTCCTTCATTGGTCCGCTGTCAAAAAGTGCCTGACATTGAGTGCTTTTTCTTGGCGAGTTGAAGTTTTCTCAACTTGAAAACCACCCGGAGGGTTAATAAAAACCTTTTTTTCAAAAACACTTTGTTGCATTGGAATATATTGTACAACATCCACCTGCAGCTGAGGGGGAAAAAAGTGTGAACACGGCCTTACTTCTTTGAAAGATTGAAGTTGGTTTCACCGCCGTTCCATATCAATGAGTGTGTCTTAATGTCAAGATGTCAAGAAAGCCCAAACAATGTTAAGTTGTCATGACCAAAAACGAATCATTAAAGTTGACATAGAATAGATTAATTGAGTATTTTACTGTGTTCTCTGATGTTAAAATACAATATATTCAATTGTATTTTGTTAAAAAGAAAATCAAGTCAGTGATATTTTACAAGTCTAGTTTGTACCTCATATTTAAGATATGTATTGGAATGTTTTTTTTTTTTTTTTTTGCCTAAACAACGCCTCACTCTGGCCACATCAATTGAACTGCAATGGCTTTGTGCTATATGACATCATTTATAGGCTTTGTTCTAATTCACCTATGATTTAGTGGCTATGTATAGGATTTCCATATGAAAGAGGGTAGAACCATGTCTCATGTTCACGATAGCTCTTTGACCATGCCCAACCTCTCTTAATTCTTCAAAGCCAATGCCTAAAAGTAGTTTTCCATTCTATGTCTCCTTTAACATTTATGACAAGTTTGTAATGACTAATGTATGACAGTTATGTCATAGTTATGACAGTGTCACTCTTAAATGTACTTTCAAATAAAGTGTTACCAAAATGTTTTTTATTGGACCATTTCCTCAAGTCATTAATGTTTTTCCCATTCTCGATTTACACTCAGTACTACACTGTAATGACAAAAGGTCTGAAGACCATGTGTGCTAATTTCCATGAAAATCAGGCTAAATTTGCAACTGCTGAAAACTGTTTCATTTTGGCAGAAAATGGAAGAAAATACAATATGGTGGGCAATGATGTCTTGAACTCGGCATGACCCAAGAATAGAAATTATGTCTTGAACTCGGCATGACCCAAGAATAAAAAAATAACGCACTTATCGAATTTATAGGGCAACTTGGCTGGTGCTTCGTTAGCCTTAGAACTTCGAACTTAAGTTATTTGTCTATATCTGCACGCCGTGGAGTTCATTATCCCTTAATTATTTCAAAGAGGAGGAGAACATTATGGAAGTCTGTTTCATTCTCACATTGGCTACTCGTTCTCATACCACCAAGCAAGAAACATATAGGCTTATAAACAGGATAACATCAAAGCTCCTACGTGGTAATTGCCTAAACTAGAATTTAGTAGGCTGATTACAATGAGTTGAGATTTACACTAACTTTTAGTCATTACTTGGGTAGCACGCATATTCAGAAAAAGTCATTTTAATCCAGATTAATCTAGATTTCAAGATTCACTGAGATTAAACTAGATTTAAAAAAAATAAACTATGCCTACCCCTAAAAAATTCACAACTTTCCTCCATATTATAGATTCCAATGGCAGAGGAAAGAGTAGGCCTACCGGTAATAAGAAATAGAATCACAATGGGGTTCTGCATCTGCAGCTTCGCTGCTACACCCCAAATTAGAATGAACTTATGAGATCTAAGATAAGTGGAATTTGGAAAAAAAAAAAAAAAAAAACATTTACACTTTATTGTATTTTTCTAGTGGCTCACCGACGTCCGCGAGTGATGTAAAATCTCCTGCGAGTCGAGAGAAATAAAGTCTTGCACTATCGCGGTAAAATTCCTTTGAAGTGGAGCAGCACAAATGAGAGGCAGTGAGACAGAGGAGCATGGAGATGGAGTTCCCGTGTAGTAGGCTATTAAGAAGATACATAGGCCTATCTAAACAGACGGGCTTTGTCTCTGTCATCATCAAATCACCTTGATAGTAAAACGGGTTTCTTAGGGCAATTGGAAATAAATAAAGCATTTGAGCCTAAAGAATGCTCATGCATTGTAGGCACAGCATGATAGTGTTTTTGCCTGGTAGAAATATGTAGAAAATATTTCCCTTCCTTCTTTTTTAACACAGCTGATGACAGTTTAGGATATTTTAAGTTGCAATGCATTTAAATAAGCTTATGGGATAATGTATGGATGATGCCAACAGAGGCATGGGCTGGTTATGGACTGTAACAATATTGTAGAGCACCCACAGGGTGTCATCACATGAATTGACACGCATTCTCATTAATTTCGGATTAATGAGAATTTAACATATTTCCTCAACTAGGATTTCTTACAAGGATACACAGAATTTTTATTGTCACATGCATATGATTACTGCTGTAAAATTTGTGTCTGGTGTCAGCCTCTTTGTGCAAAGTACAGCGGGGCAGTAGGAAAGTGGCCAGAAAGAAGGATTGGCAGGGGTCGGAAGCACACCATCAAGGGGCAAGGAAAAAACACAGATTCTTCAGACGCCAGATATGTTGTGGTAGCTCATGTCTAAGGGAGCAAATTGGAGTCATCCGAGCTAGCTGCCACTAGCCTGGCCACGCCCTCCCAGTGAGCTGCTACCCTAATCAGTGGTAGCTGGCGTCCCCAATCACTCAACCTCCTTAGATGCAAAAGCCAAAGCCAGATAGCGCAAATTTTATTTGTATTTGTGTAGACCATGGACATTGATATATGTATTGTATGAGTTTGACATGATCTAAAAAGAAAAAGAAAAAAAATTTAACAGACTTGGTGCACACCTGATTAAAAGTTAATTTTCTACGTAATGGAGAGTCACATAGTCTTGACAGTAATATGAAATGGGGCAGGGGGATTTGGAGATCACCATACCATGCCCAAAATGTACATCCATTTAAAGCCTTTTAAAATTTCGGTGGGATTCTGGGATTCTGTCATACACTTCAATGTTACAGAATGAGCTTCTCCACTGCATAAATGCTAGCGCCGCCCAGAACTACCTTATTTGGCATTAGCCTCATGACTCCAGGAAGTGGGTCCTCATGATTTATCTCCATAATGAAGGATGTCTGGAAAAACTGTTACCTAAGGAAGACCTTGGACAGATCCACAGCTCAGGGGGCTAACCCAACTGCCAGGGGTCATGGTGAGGGAGAGGGAATGGCAGAAGAGAAGGGACAATGTGCTGTTGCTTGTGGGGGATGGGCATGGTTTTTGTGTGGTGTTGT
>JAODXP020001298.1:0-23134 GCA_027497455.2 Sardinella longiceps | reverse complement strand
GTATTCCTATGTCTTATTGTGTGTCATACAGTATTCCTATGTCTTATTGTGTGTCATACAGTATTCCTATGTCTTATTGTGTGTCATACAGTATTCCTATGTCTTATTGTGTGTCATACAGTATTCCTATGTCTTATTGTGTGTCATACAGTATTCCTATGTCTTACTGTGTGTCATATAAGTATTCCTATGTCTTACTGTGTGTCATACAGTATTCCTATGTCTTATTGTGTGTCATACAGTATTCCTATGTCTTATTGTGTGTCATACAGTATTCCTATGTCTTATTGTGTGTCATACAGTATTCCTATGTCTTATTGTGTGTCATACAATAGGCCTATGTCTTATTGCGGGTCCTATAATAGATCTATGTTTTGCTCAGATTCTCAGCATGTTTTATGTTTTCCTTTAGGTTGCCTAGGGCAGGCAAACGGTGAGTACGGAAGTGAAGTAACACGCACACACACACACACACACACACACACACACACACACACACACACACAGATGTAAGCACACTAAAAAATGGTCAGTTCCGAGATGAATACACTTACTTAAAAGCCTGCACACACAAACACACACACACACACACACACACACATAAATATTCCATTGACTCTGTCCACTCTTTCTCCACTTAGTGTGTGGTAGAGCTCCACTCAACAGCAGGATAGTCGGGGGCCAGGATGCTCCAGCAGGAAATTGGCCGTGGCAGGCCAGTGTGCACTTGTTCAGCTCCCATATCTGTGGAGGATCCCTCATCAATGACCAGTGGGTGCTCTCAGCTGCCCAGTGTTTCCTGAGGTAACCACGGGTGACAAACACAAACATAACAAAAAGCCTAAAAGCCGGCCGCACGGCAAAAAGCCCCTTAGCATGAGAAATAACATTGGATGTCAATGGACGCCTCCTACAAAAAAGACTTCAATCGTAATTCACAATCGATGGTGCTGGTGTGCGGGGTTGCATTGAAAACAATGAAATAGAATGTTGGAAGCAGAGTGCTCAGCACTGTGTCGGAGCCGGTGTGCGGTGGCCTAAACAGTCTGAGTTATGGCCACTGCTTGAGCATTACAGAGTAGAGCCTAGAATTTGGTGCTGTACGTGCCCCTGGAACTAGGATTTACTCTTCCTGTGGTTTCATTTTTTATGACAGTGTGTCTCCAAGCAGTCTTGAAGTATATCTGGGTCGACAAAACCAGGGTGGCAGCAACCCAAACGAAGTGAGAATGACGGTGAGCCAGATCATATACCATCCCAGTTACGACTACTCCACCTTTGAAAACGATATCGCCCTGCTTCAGCTGAGTGGGCCAGTGTCCTTCACCAACTACATCAGTCCAGTGTGTCTGGCAGCCAGTGGGAGTGTCTTCCCTGAGGGCGTGGTCAGCTGGGTCACTGGCTGGGGAAACACGGCCAATGGAGGTAAGACACGATGGAGAATTCAAGATCCTCTTAAACGTCTTTTATTATGCATTTTAAAAGCTCTTGTCGAACAAAAACAATCACCCCAAAAGAGAATTTAAATACATCTAATTTTTAAAACATTTGTTTAATAAAAATAGTCCCACCCACTGAGCCAGCCAGCCAAGTCTAACAAGCCTCTATGCCAGTCATGCCTACCCAGAGCTGCCCCATCTATTGTGAGGAAACAGTGACCCCATCTGGGGACACCCCCAAAAGAGGCTGATCTTGATTGCTGACCATTACTGAGACATCTGATTTGGCATTGCAGCATACAGTATACAGTAATTTCCCGCATATGAGCTGCATTGTGTATAAGCCGCAGGACAGTGTTTTATGCAAGTAAAAAAAATAAAAAACATATTAACACCATATTAACTACCCCCTGTTTTAACCTCATAGCTGAAGATTTTTTTTAATCTTTTTTTTTTTTATAATTTATTTATTGAGCATTTTGCAATACAAGTTGACAATCAGGGTGAAACCCCACATGAAACATTAAATGCTCATATATAGCGGAAGAAATTTTGCAAAATCAATGTATAAGCCGCGTCTACACTCTCCCAGTGCTTTTCTGGTTTATAAAGCAACAGGGGAAAAGTCAAACCAATGTCAGTGTAGCTGGTGGCGGTCCACACTCAAACCCGCCACCCCACAAGCTACAAACCCCCGACCACTGAGCCAAAAACCTGAGCTTCTAACTCAGCCGTTAGAAGCGCCCAAGGAACTGGGTGATGAGGATTTACACATACTGCTGCCAAGCTACTGGCCTCCGTTACACCATATATGAACAGGTCAAAAATTATAATTCCTTTGATCACTGATGTTGATGTTGATAATTCCCCACTAAAATGTGGTGATATTTACTGCGCTGTTCATGGCTTAGAAATGGTTTAGAGAGTTTTTAATGTAGTGCAATGCCCAAAGCATTAGCATTCTGACGATTACTATCCAGCCGTTAGCTCAAATGGTCTAGTTAGTTTGTATCTATAGAAGGCATTGACCTAGTCCAAAAGCTCAAATGACAAAAAAACATGGCTAAGTAAAGGCTCTTCTCCCAGTCTGAAAAAGATTACAGTATATTGCCACTGTTACCTTTCTCAGTCTTGAGTGTGTTGTATGAGTGTTTATCATTCTTTGTTGCTGACCATTATTGAGACTAATACAGCATAATTAATCAATATTTTTTTTATTATTACCTCTGCCAAGGAGGTTATGTTTTCACCAGCATCTGTCTGACCGTCTGTCTGTCAGTGTAAAAATGAACTCGGAAATATATGCAGATTTGAATGTAGAATATATTGCCACTTTTACCTTCCTGAGTCTTGAGTGTGTTGTATGGTTGTGTAACATTCCCCATTACTGTTTCCTTGTCTCCCCCTCTAGAATCTCCAACGACACTGCAGGAAGTGAAGGTGGCTGTGATTGATAACGCCCAGTGTGACTCCCTGTATGGCGGAAGTGGCTTAATCACAGACAACAAGATCTGTGCTGGTGTTGATGAAGGGGGCAGAGGTCCATGCCAGGTAAGAAATGCAGTCAACAATGGGTTTGTTTCTCCAGATGTGTTCAGACATTGAACGATCACAGTATGACACAACTTCCATGTAAACAACGGCCTACTTACCATACTATCGCCCCCACAAAGTGTGATTGTTTAATTGCAGTGTTGTGCAACATGCTATTAAAAAGTAATTAGTTACAGTTACTAGTTACTTCTCTGGAAAACTAACTCCGTTAGTAACTGAGTTACTCTATTGTAAAAGGGTCATTTCATGTCATTTCACCCAATGCCTCCTGCTTGACCATCTCAGAATTTCCTGAAAAAATTCTAGTAAAAAGATAGCATTTTTAATAGTAAGAATCCAAAATATTAGCTTCATACGGTCAATAGTTTTTTTTATAAAAAATATTTCAAATGACATGCTTTTTGGTCACCATAATCTAAGGCCATTTTTAAACAGCAATATCTGGAAAACCATCTCACCTATAGCCTTCAAATTTTCTACTGTCAATATGTGGTAGTTATAGCCTCCATACATGGTATATCAGGATTGTAGCTCATGATATAGGCACTCAAACTTCTACCAAAGTATGGCTTGGCAATATGAAATGGCAACTTTGAAGAGTTGTCAAGACCCAAGTTTTGGAGATAGAAGACCCATATTTTACAGGAAGTATCTCACGTAACGGGTTAAACAATCTACAAAAAATGGTCACTCTAAGATGAATAGATCCACAGGTATTAGGCCTAAAATATGGGGAAAAACACATTTTTGCCCAACTCCAGAGCCATATTCCAAAAACTGAGTTAATGGATCAGGTCCATTTTTTTATTTTTGAAAGATCACATTATTGTTAAACTTATATGAAAAAATTGGGAGGGTGTTTTGCCCCATTTCATCACAATTAATTTTCAAACGTGGGCTATATGTGGGTGGGTGATTGTTTTTTCCTCTTGATTCTTAGGGGTGTGTCCACCCTATTTCAGAGCCATATTCCAAAAAAACTGAGTTAATGGACCAGGTCAATTTTTTTTACTTTGAAAGATCAAACTATTGTTAAACTTACATAAAACATTTGAGAGGGTGTTATGCCCCATTTTGTCACAATTAATTTTCAAACATGGGGTATATGTTGGGGTTTTCCTCTTGATCCCTAGGGGTGTGTCCACCCAACTCCAGAGCCATATTGCAAACATTGACTTTTGTCTTATGACAATGTTTACCTTTATCACGTGACTATATTTACATTGCCATGTCAAAGTCAATCAACTTTATTTGAGACATGTTTTGGATACTCCTCCTTTGCTTTTACCTTGGATCTTCCACCCTTCCCTACATGTTTCTGTTATCATTTCAAATACAGATGCTTCTATGTGAAGTAATATCTGCATGCTGCATCTGAAAGAAGTAAACTCGGCCAAATGCAGCAGCAATACAGTATTAAATTGCACAACTATGTATTTTTTTTACTTTCCAGATTCAAATGTAAGACTTAGTTATCTTAAACATTTGCTTGCCTGGTTTAGACAAACGATTTCAGACATAGCATTATTAAATTCATCCAGCCCAACCAAACAGACATGGCTTCTACATCATGGTGGTTGACAGACACACCCACAGATACAGCATGTGCGCAATCAAACCGTGATTACCCATACCCCACCACCATAACCAGTCGACTTACATTTATGATTTTTTTAATTTTATTTTCATATTTGTGCTAGTAATTAGCCTTTTGAAGCTCTACAAGCAAAAAGAGTGAAGGTGTAGTCGTCCTGTGATTTTATTGATTTTATTTTTTGGTAGCATATTGGAAAAACGCTAGAGCCACCCTCATGTAGACAACATGGAAGATCATACAAATGGCTTTTGAATCTCATCTAAGTTTGAATTTGTTCTTGATCAACATTGAACTTTTAAGGAAGGATCATATTCACACTACAGTGCTGTTAGCATTGCAGAAATAATGATCTTCTCTATGCCAAAGAATGGCATAGATTTGTTTAAGTGAAGAAATATAGAGATGAAGATTAGCATGGTGTTAATCTTCTGAAACATTGTTGAAATTAAATGTAATTTTGTAATGTCTGCAAAACTCAAAGGAGAGTTCATTTTATTCTTTCCAAAAAGAAATCGCATTTCACAAGTTATATCTTTTGTGTTTTTATGTACTTCGTAAGGACTTTGCTTACTTCATATTCAAATTATGAAGAGTCAGTAATCAAGAGAGATTTCAGTCATTGTTTAAATTAATGCAATGCAACTACAATGAACAAAAAATCTACTGTTGACTCTGAAAATGTTTATCAAACGCCAAGCACTTTTATTACATGAAATTAAGGTAAAAACATGAATTTGTATGTTCTTCAATGGAGAATAAAAAGGTCAAAACATGACTATAAAGAACTCAACAAGAGAGAGGTGAATCTTTTATCAGATCAATTCACATATTAGTAAATGGTTGGATACAAATACAGCAGTCTCCAAAACACATGGCTATGTAAACATAGTCATAGGTAAACACACCCCTAAGAATCAAGAGGAAAAAAAACAATCGCCCACCCACATATAGCCCATGTTTGAAAATGAATTGTGACGAAATGGGGCAAAACACCTTTCCAATTTTTTTTTTATATAAGTTTAACAATAATTTTGTCTTTCAAAAACAAACAATTGGACCTGATCCATTAATTCAGTTTCTTGGAATATGGCTCTAAAATTGGGTGGACGCACCCCTAGGAATCAAGAAGAAAAAACAATCACCCACCCACATATAGCCCATGTATGAAAATTAATTGTGGCAAAATGGGGCAAAACACCCTCCCAATTTTTTTTATATAAGTTTAACAATAATTTGATCTTTCAAAAACAAACAATTGGACCTGATCCATTAACTCAGTTTCTTGGAATATGGCTCTAAAATTGGGTGGACGCACCCCTAGGAATCAAGAGGAAAAAACAATCACCCACCCACATATAGCCCATGTTTGAAAATTAATTGTGACAAAATGGGGCAAAACACCCTCCCAATTTTTTTATATAAGTTTAACAATAATTTGATCTTTCAAAAACAAAAAAATGGACCTGATCCATTAACTCAGTTTTTTGGAATATGGCTCTGGATTTGGGCACAAATGTGTTTTTCCCCATATTTGAGGCATAATACCTGTGGATCCATTCATCTTAGAGTGACCATGTTTTGTAGAGTGTTTGACCTGTTGCCAGATATACTTCCTATAAAATATAAGTCTTCTATGTCCAAAACTGGGGCCTTGACAACTGTTCAAAGTTACCATCTCATTTTGCCAAGCCATACTTTGGTAGAAGTTTGAGCGCCTGTATCCTAAGTTATGCTTGAGCTACAATCCTGATATTCCATGTCTGGAGGCTATAACTACCATATATTGACAGTAGAACATTTGAAGGCTATAGGTGAGATAGTTTTCCAGATATTGCTGTTTAAAAACAGCCTTTAGATTATGATGCAAAAAATGCCCAAAATGCATTCCAAATGAAATATTTCTTATTAAAAAACTATTGAGGTTATGAACCTAATATTTTGGATTATTACTATTAAAAATGGTATCTTTTTAGTAGAATTTTTTCAGGAAATTCTGAGATGGTCAAGCGGGAATTTTCCAGAATTTGGGTGAATTGACATGAAATGACCCAAAAGTTACTAGTTACCAGGGAACCTTAAGCAATTACTCCACAATATTTAAAATATGTTCATATTCTAGCCTATGTCAAGAATTTACCTGCGTAGGACTTCAAATTACAGTAACTGGAGGCTATTTTCAGTTATTTAAAATAAATATGGCAGACATCAGATTTAATGTAAGAAAATACATGAAGGCATCCATTTTAGCACACAATAGGAAGCATTTAGGCCTAGCTATAGGGCTAGAAGTGTCTTTTCATTGGTCTAAGCTGAAATTGTGAAATTAGTTATTATCTGAAATATTGATACAAATCAATATTCAATAAAATAAAAAAAATAAAAAAATCTTCATGTTGATAGGCTATTTGTGTGCATTGTTTATGGCATAGAGGTTAATGGGTCTGAAATAGTTTCAGACTTCCAGCACATTGTTGTCTGGGTTGGCCATGTACTAAAATGCAAGAGGGCAAGCTTCACAAAGGCTATGATATCATCAGTTGCCAGAGAACACTTTGAGAGAGCTTGGAGAAGTTTGGAGGTTTCACTTTCAGAAATGGTCGGATCTCTGTTTTAAATTGTTTAATTAGAGCGTTTAATAAGAGCATATTGCTTGAGTACCTAGACCATCATGACACGCTTGTCCATCCGAGAGACGGAGTTGAGGCGGAGCTGTCATAACTTATTTTTGATGTAACGTCACCGAACTGTTTAGCACACCTAAGCACTGTCATCTACGTTGCAAACCTCTGATCTTGGACGACTGATTTGCACGATACGGCGCCTAGGTGTACGACGGGAACTCAGCTAATTAAAGAAAAGTATGTGCACAGCACTCATGCATTTCGGTGAGATGCATGCACTGGCCTGAACAAGTAATTTAATTGATTACTTACTGCAAAAAGTAACGCCGTTATACTCTAACTCCGTTATTAACAACACTGTTAATTGCAAATAGCAAGCTCTTTCATTCCATGTTAATGACATCAGCACAATACTTTGTATGAAGTTATTCTGTGCAGATATTAGAGCAATCATCATATGATAAAGTTACACTTTAACAGCAGAATTTTGTTTCCAGGGAGACTCAGGAGGGCCTCTGGTGAGCAAACAGAACTCTGTGTGGATCCAGTCTGGGATTGTTGCTTTTGAGGGTGGATGTGGTCAAGCCAGTCAACCTGGGGTTTACACCAGAGTGTCGCGCTACCAGACCTGGATCAATGGCCAGATCAGCGCCAATCAGCCAGGCTTCATCCAGTTCATAGGGACTACAGTGGTCACTACTGCCCCTACAACAGAATCTCCAGTGGTCACTACTGCCCCTACAACAGCATCTCCAGTGGTCACTACTGCCCCAACAACAGAATCTCCAGTGGTCACTATTGCCCCTACAACAGAATCTCCAGTGGTGACTATCGCCCCTACAACAGAAACTCCAGTGGTCACTCTTCCTCCGACTACAACAGAAACTCCAACAGAATCTCCAGTGGTCACTATTGCCCCTACAACAGAATCTCCAGTGGTTACTATCGCCCCTACAACAGAAACTCCAGTGATCACGCTTCCTCCGACTACAACAGAAACTCCAACAGAATCTCCAGTGGTCACTATTGCCCCTACAACAGAATCTCCAGTGGTCACTATCGCCCCTACAACAGAAACTCCAGTGGTCACGCTTCCTCCGACTACAACAGAAACTCCAACAGAATCTCCAGTGGTCACTACTGCCCCTACAACAGCATCTCCAGTGGTCACTATCGCCCCTACAACAGAAACTCCAGTGGTCACGCTTCCTCCGACTACAACAGAAACTCCAACAGAATCTCCAGTGGTCACTACTGCCCCTACAACAGCATCTCCAGTGGTCACTACTGCCCCTACAACAGAAACTCCAGTGGTCACTACTGCCCCTACAACAGCATCTCCAGTGGCCACTACTGCCCCAACAACAGAATCTCCAGTGGTCACTCTTGCCCCTACAACAGAAACTCTAGTGGTCACTCTTGCCCCTACAACAGAAACTCCAGTGGTCACTATTGCCCCTACAACAGAATCTCCAGTGGTGACTATCGCCCCTACAACAGAAACTCCAGTGGTCACTCTTCCTCCGACTACAACAGAAACTCCAACAGAATCTCCAGTGGTCACTATTGCCCCTACAACAGAATCTCCAGTGGTCACGCTTCCTCCGACTACAACAGAAACTCCAACAGAATCTCCAGTGGTCACTATTGCCCCTACAACAGAATCTCCAGTGGTCACTATCGCCCCTACAACAGAAACTCCAGTGGTCACTACTGCCCCTACAACAGAAACTCCAGTGGTCACTATCGCCCCTACAACAGAATCTCCAGTGGTCACTACTGCCCCAACAACAGAATCTACAGTGGTCACTACTGCCCCTACAACAGAAAATCCAGTGGTCACTATCGCCCCTACAACAGAATCTCCAGTGGTCACTATCGCCCCAACTACAACAGCATCTCCAGTGGTAACTCCACACCCAACTACAACAGAAACAGGTAATTGGATTATCATTGGATATCCACTGTGTTCATAACCCATTATCTTGCATGGCTTTACCATAATATGTTTAGACTATGGGGATGGCTAGGTGCTACGTTATACGTAATATACAAAAAAGCCACTTATGTGCCCATTTGCTAAGAGTCTATTACTGCCAATTTTGCCGCTTCACTCCATGAAATAAAGCTTGTCAACTACTCGCGTGCATTTAAAGTCACCGCCTTTCCTAGTAAATAGCCTACAATCTGACGTTGATAGTCTTTTATTCAGCTGGATCAATGGCCAGATCAGTGCGAATCAGACAGGCTTCGTCCACTTCTCAGGTACTACAGTGGTCACTATCGCCCCTACAACAGAAACTCCATTCGTCACTCTTCCTCCAACTAAAACAGAATCTCCAGTGGTCACTCTTCCCCCGACTACAACAGAAACTGTAACTCTAGTGGTCACTTTTGTCTCAACACACACACACACACACACACACACACACACACACACACACACACACACACACACACACACACACACACACAGATGTAAGCACACTAAAAAATGGTCAGTTCCGAGATGAATACACTTAAAAGCCCGCACACACACACACACACACATAAATATTCCATTGACTCTATCCTCTCTCTCCACTTAGTGTGTGGTAGAGCTCCACTCAACAGCAGGATAGTTGGGGGCCAGGATGCTCCAGCGGGAAATTGGCCGTGGCAGGCCAGTGTGCACTTGTTCAGCTCCCATCTCTGTGGAGGATCCCTCATCAATGACCAGTGGGTGCTCTCCGCTGCCCACTGTTTCCTGAGGTAACCACGGATGACAAACACAAACATAAAAAAAAGCCTAAAAGCCGACCGCACGGCAAAATTACCCTAAAAGCCGGCTGCACACCAGTTCCGACAGCATTGCGGAGCACTTTTGAATCCGACAATTTTGCAACAAACCTAGCCCTGTAGCATGAGAAATAACAATTGATGTCAATGGACGGCTCCGACAAAAAAGACTTCAATCATAATTCACAATCGATGGTGTATGTAATTTAGTATACGGGGTTGCATTGAAAACAATGGAAAAGAATGTTGGAAGCATAGTGCTCAGCACTGTGTCGGAACCGGTGTGCGGTGGCCTAAACAGTCTGAGTTATGGCCACTGCTTGAGTATTACAGAGTAGAGCCTAGAATTTGGTGCTGTACGTGCCCCTGAAACTAGGGTTTACTTTTCGTGTGATTTCATTTTTTATGACAGTGTGTCTGCAAGCAGTCTTGAAGTATATCTGGGTCGACAGAACCAGGGTGGCAGCAACCCAAACGAAGTGAGAATGACAGTGAGCCAGATCATCTACCATCCCAGTTACGACATTTCCACCTTGGAAAACGACATCGCCCTGCTTCAGCTGAGTGGCCCAGTGAACTTCACCAACTACATCAGGCCAGTGTGTCTGGCAGCCAGTGGGAGTGTCTTCCCTGGGGGCGTGGTCAGCTGGGTCACTGGCTGGGGAAACACAGCTAGCGGAGGTAAGACACGATGGAGAATTCAAGATCCTCTTAAACGTCTTTTATTATGCATTTTAAAAGCTCTTGTCGAACAAAAACAATCACCCCAAAAGAGAATTGAAATACATCTAATTTTTAAAACATTTGTTTAATAAAAATAGTCCCACCCACTGAGCCAGCCAGCCAAGTCTAGCAAGCCTCTATGCCAGTCATGCCTGCCCAGAGCTGCCCCATCTGCTGTGAGGAAACAGTGACCCCATCTGGGGACACCCCCAAAAGAGGCTGATCTTGATTGCTGACCATTACTGAGACGTCTGATTTGGCATTGCAGCATACAGTATACAGTAATTTCCCGCATATAAGCTGCATTGTGTATAAGCCGCAGGACAGTGTTTTATGCAAGTAAAAAAAATAAAAAACATATTAACACCATATTAACTACCCCCCTGTTTTAACCTCATAGCTGAAGATTTTTTTTTAATCTTTTTTTTTTTATAATTTATTTATTGAGCATTTTGCAATACAAGTTGACAATCAGGGTGAAACCCCACATGAAACATTAAATGCTCATATATAGCGGAAGAAATTTTGCAAAATCAATGTATAAGCCGCGTCTACACTCTCCCAGTGCTTTTCTGGTTTATAAAGCAACAGGGGAAAAGTCAAACCAATGTCAGTGTAGCTGGTGGCGGTCCGCACTCGAACCCGCCACCCCACAAGCTACAAACCCCCGACCACTGAGCCAAAAACCTGAGCTTCTAACTCAGCCGTGAGAAGCGCCCAAGGAACTGGGTGATGAGGATTATCACATACTGCTGCCAAGCTACTGGCCTCCGTTACACCATATATGAACAGGTCAAAAATTATAATTCCTTTGATCACTGATTCCCCACTAAAATGTGGTGATATTTACTGCGCTGTTCATGGCTTAGAAATGGTTTAGAGAGTTTTTAATGTAGTGCAATGCCCAAAGCATTAGCATTCTGACGATTACTATCCAGCCGTTAGCTCAAATGGTCTAGTTAGTTTGTATCTATAGAAGGCATTGGCCTAGTCCAAAAGCTCAAATGACAAAAAAACATGGCTAAGTAAAGGCTCTTCTCCCAGTCTGAAATAGATTACAGTATATTGCCACTGTTACCTTTCTCAGTCTTGAGTGTGTTGTATGAGTGTTTATCATTCTTTATTGCTGACCATTATTGAGACTAATACAGCATAATTAATCAATAATTTTTTTATTATTACCTCTGCCAAGGAGGTTATGTTTTCACCAGCATCTGTCTGACCGTCTGTCTGTCAGTGTAAAAACGAACTCGGAAATATATGCAGATTTGAATGTAGAATATATTGCCACTTTTACCTTCCTGAGTCTTGAGTGTGTTGTATGGTTGTGTAACATTCCCCATTACTGTTTCCTTGTCTCCCCCTCTAGAATCTCCAACGACACTGCAGGAAGTGAAGGTGGCTGTGATTGATAACGCCCAGTGTGACTCCCTGTATGGCGGAAGTGGCTTAATCACAGACAACAAGATCTGTGCTGGTGTTGATGAAGGGGGCAGAGGTCCATGCCAGGTAAGAAATGCAGTCAACAATGGGTTTGTTTCTCCAGATGTGTTCAGACATTGAACGATCACAGTATGACACAACTTCCATGTAAACAACGGCCGACTTACCATACTATCGCCCCCACAAAGTGTGATTGTTTAATTGCAGTGTTGTGCAACATGCTATTAAAAAGTAATTAGTTACAGTTACTAGTTACTTCTCCGGAAAACTAACTCCGTTAGTAACTGAGTTACTCTATTGTAAAAGTTACTAGTTACCAGGGAACCTTAAGCAATTACTCCACAATATTTAAAATACGGTATGTTCAAATTCTAGGCTATGTCAAGAATTTACCTGCATAGGACTTCAAATTACAGTAACTGGAGGCTATTTTCAGTTATTTAAAATAAATATGGCAGACATCAGATTTAATGTAAGAAAATACATGAAGGCATCCATTTTAGCACACAATAGGAAGCATTTAGGCCTAGCTATAGGGCTAGAAGTGTCTTTTCATTGGTCTAAGCTGAAATTGTGAAATTAGTCATTATCTGAAATATTGATACAAATCAATATTCAATAAAATAAAAAAAATAAAAAAATCTTCATGTTGATAGGCTATTTTTGTGCATTGTTTATGGCACAGAGGTTAATGGGTCTGAAATCGTTTCAGACTTCCAGCACATTGTTGTCTGGGTTGGCCATGTACTAAAATGCAAGAGGGCAAGCTTCACAAAGGCTATGATATCATCAGTTGCCAGAGAACACTTTGAGAGAGCTTGGAGAAGTTTGGAGGTTTCACTTTCAGAAACGGTCGGATCTCTGTTTTAAATTGTTTAATTAGAGCGTTTAATAAGAGCATATTGCTTGAGTACCTAGACCATCACGACACGCTTGTCCATCCGAGAGACGGAGTTGAGGCGGAGCTGTCATAGCTTATTTTTGATGTAACGTCACCGAACTGTTTAGCACACCTAAGCACTGGCATCTGCGTTGCAAACCTCTGATCTTGGACGACTGATTTGCACGATACGGCGCCTATGTGTATGACGAGAACTCAGCAAATTAAAGAAAAGAATGTGCACGGCACTCATGCGCTCAGGTGAGATGCATGCACTGACCTGAACAAGTAATTTAATTGATTACTTACTGCAAAAAGTAACGCCGTTGGTAACAGCCGTTTTACTCTAACTCCGTTATTAACAACACTGTTTAATTGCAAATAGCAAGCTCTTTCATTCCATGTTAATGACATCAGCACAATACTTTCGATGAAATTATTCTGTGCAGATATTAGAGCAATCATATGATAAAGTTACACTTTAACAGCAGAATTTTGTTTCCAGGGAGACTCAGGAGGGCCTCTGGTGAGCAAACAGAACTCTGTGTGGATCCAGTCTGGGATTGTTGCTTTTGAGGGTGGATGTGGTCAAGCCAGTCAACCTGGGGTTTACACCAGAGTGTCGCGCTACCAGACCTGGATCAATGGCCAGATCAGTGCCAATCAGCCAGGCTTCGTCCCGTTCACAGGGACTACAGTGGTCACTACTGCCCCTACAACAGAATCTCCAGTGGTCACTATTGCCCCTACAACAGAAACTCCAGTGGTCACTATCGCCCCTACAACAGCATCTCCAGTGGCCACTACTGCCCCAACAACAGAATCTCCAGTGGTCACTATTGCCCCTACAACAGAATCTCCAGTGGTGACTATCGCCCCTACAACAGAAACTCCAGTGGTCACTCTTCCTCCAACTACAACAGAAACTCCAACAGAATCTCCAGTGGTCACTATTGCCCCTACAACAGAATCTCCAGTG
Source organism: Sardinella longiceps (assembly GCA_027497455.2). NCBI lineage: Eukaryota > Metazoa > Chordata > Actinopteri > Clupeiformes > Clupeidae > Sardinella > Sardinella longiceps. The sequence continues at coordinate 9,120 of JAODXP020001298.1, read as the reverse complement.
GTTACTATCGCCCCTACAACAGAAACTCCAGTGATCACGCTTCCTCCGACTACAACAGAAACTCCAACAGAATCTCCAGTGGTCACTATTGCCCCTACAACAGCATCTCCAGTGGTCACTATTGCCCCTACAACAGAAACTCCAGTGGTCACTACTGCCCCTACAACAGCATCTCCAGTGGCCACTACTGCCCCAACAACAGAATCTCCAGTGGTCACTATTGCCCCTACAACAGAATCTCCAGTGGTGACTATCGCCCCTACAACAGAAACTCCAGTGGTCACTCTTCCTCCAACTACAACAGAAACTCCAACAGAATCTCCAGTGGTCACTATTGCCCCTACAACAGAATCTCCAGTGGTTACTATCGCCCCTACAACAGAAACTCCAGTGATCACGCTTCCTCCGACTACAACAGAAACTCCAACAGAATCTCCAGTGGTCACTATTGCCCCTACAACAGAATCTCCAGTGGTCACTATCGCCCCTACAACAGAAACTCCAGTGGTCACGCTTCCTCCGACTACAACAGAAACTCCAACAGAATCTCCAGTGGTCACTACTGCCCCTACAACAGCATCTCCAGTGGTCACTATTGCCCCTACAACAGAAACTCCAGTGGTCACTACTGCCCCTACAACAGCATCTCCAGTGGCCACTACTGCCCCAACAACAGAATCTCCAGTGGTCACTCTTGCCCCTACAACAGAAACTCCAGTGGTCACTCTTGCCCCTACAACAGAAACTCCAGTGGTCACTATTGCCCCTACAACAGAATCTCCAGTGGTGACTATCGCCCCTACAACAGAAACTCCAGTGGTCACTCTTCCTCCGACTACAACAGAAACTCCAACAGAATCTCCAGTGGTCACTATTGCCCCTACAACAGAATCTCCAGTGGTCACGCTTCCTCCGACTACAACAGAAACTCCAACAGAATCTCCAGTGGTCACTATTGCCCCTACAACAGAATCTCCAGTGGTCACTATCGCCCCTACAACAGAAACTCCAGTGGTCACTACTGCCCCTACAACAGAAACTCCAGTGGTCACTATCGCCCCTACAACAGAATCTCCAGTGGTCACTACTGCCCCAACAACAGAATCTCCAGTGGTCACTACTGCCCCTACAACAGAAAATCCAGTGGTCACTATCGCCCCTACAACAGAATCTCCAGTGGTCACTATCGCCCCAACTACAACAGCATCTCCAGTGGTAACTCCACACCCAACTACAACAGAAACAGGTAATTGGATTATCATTGGATATCCACTGTGTTCATAACCCAATTATCTTGCATGGCTTTACCATAATATGTTTAGACTATGGGGATGGCTAGGTGCTACGTTTTACGTAATATACAAAAAAGCCACTTATGTGCCCATTTGCTAAGAGTCTGTTACTGCCTATGGGCCTAGACAGTTAAAAGCCAATTTTGCCGCTTCACTCCATGAAATAAAGCTTGTCAATTACTCGACATGCATTTAAAGTCACCGCCTTTCCTAGTAAATAGCCTACTATCTGACGTTGATAGTCTTTTATTCAGCTGGATCAATGGCCAGATCAGTGCGAATCAGCCAGGCTTCGTCCAGTTCACAGGTACTACAGTGGTCACTATCGCCCCTACAACAGAAACTCCATTCGTCACTCTTCCTCCAACTAAAACAGAATCTCCAGTGGTCACTCTTCCCCCGACTACAACAGAAACTGTAACTCTAGTGGTCACTTTTGTCTCAACACACACACACACACACACACACACACACACACACAAACACACACACACACACACACACACACACACAGATGTAAGCACACTAAAAAATGGTCAGTTCCGAGATGAATACACTTAAAAGCCCGCACACACACACACACACACATAAATACTCCATTGACTCTATCCTCTCTCTCCACTTAGTGTGTGGTAGAGCTCCACTCAACAGCAGGATAGTCGGGGGCCAGGATGCTCCAGCAGGAAATTGGCCATGGCAGGCCAGTGTGCACTTGTTCAGCTCCCATATCTGTGGAGGATCCCTCATCAATGACCAGTGGGTGCTCTCCGCTGCCCACTGTTTCCAGAGGTAACCACGGGTGACAAACACAAACATAAAAAAAAGCCTAAAAGCCGACCGCACGGCAAAATTACCCTAAAAGCCGGCTGCACACCAGTTCCGACAGCATTGCGGAGCACTTTTGAATCCGACAATTTTGCAACAAACCTAGCCCTGTAGCATGAGAAATAACAATTGATGTCAATGGACGGCTCCGACAAAAAAGACTTCAATCATAATTCACAATCGATGGTGTATGTAATTTAGTATACGGGGTTGCATTGAAAACAATGGAAAAGAATGTTGGAAGCATAGTGCTCAGCACTGTGTCGGAACCGGTGTGCGGTGGCCTAAACAGTCTGAGTTATGGCCACTGCTTGAGTATTACAGAGTAGAGCCTAGAATTTGGTGCTGTACGTGCCCCTGAAACTAGGGTTTACTTTTCGTGTGATTTCATTTTTTATGACAGTGTGTCTGCAAGCAGTCTTGAAGTATATCTGGGTCGACAGAACCAGGGTGGCAGCAATCCAAACGAAGTGAGAATGACAGTGAGCCAGATCATCTACCATCCCAGTTACGACATTTCTACCTTGGAAAACGACATCGCCCTGCTTCAGCTGAGTGGCCCAGTGAACTTCACCAACTACATCAGGCCAGTGTGTCTGGCAGCCAGTGGGAGTGTCTTCCCTGGGGGCGTGGTCAGCTGGGTCACTGGCTGGGGAAACACAGCTAGCGGAGGTAAGACACGATGGAGAATTCAAGATCCTCTTAAACGTCTTTTATTATGCATTTTAAAAGCTCTTGTCGAACAAAAACAATCACCCCAAAAGAGAATTTAAATACATCTAATTTTTAAAACATTTGTTTAATAAAAATAGTCCCACCCACTGAGCCAGCCAGCCAAGTCAAGCAAGCCTCTATGCCAGTCATGCCTGCCCAGAGCTGCCCCATCTGCTGTGAGGAAACAGTGACCCCATCTGGGGACACCCCCAAAAGAGGCTGATCTTGATTGCTGACCATTACTGAGACGTCTGATTTGGCATTGCAGCATACAGTATACAGTAATTTCCCGCATATAAGCTGCATTGTGTATAAGCCGCAGGACAGTGTTTTATGCAAGTAAAAAAAATAAAAAACATATTAACACCATATTAACTACCCCCCTGTTTTAACCTCATAGCTGAAGATTTTTTTTTAATCTTTTTTTTTTTATAATTTATTTATTGAGCATTTTGCAATACAAGTTGACAATCAGGGTGAAACCCCACATGAAACATTAAATGCTCATATATAGTGGAAGAAATTTTGCAAAATCAATGTATAAGCCGCGTCTACACTCTCCCAGTGCTTTTCTGGTTTATAAAGCAACAGGGGAAAAGTCAAACCAATGTCAGTGTAGCTGGTGGCGGTCCGCACTCGAACCCGCCACCCCACAAGCTACAAACCCCCGACCACTGAGCCAAAAACCTGAGCTTCTAACTCAGCCGTGAGAAGCGCCCAAGGAACTGGGTGATGAGGATTATCACATACTGCTGCCAAGCTACTGGCCTCCGTTACACCATATATGAACAGGTCAAAAATTATAATTCCTTTGATCACTGATTCCCCACTAAAATGTGGTGATATTTACTGCGCTGTTCATGGCTTAGAAATGGTTTAGAGAGTTTTTAATGTAGTGCAATGCCCAAAGCATTAGCATTCTGACGATTACTATCCAGCCGTTAGCTCAAATGGTCTAGTTAGTTTGTATCTATAGAAGGCATTGGCCTAGTCCAAAAGCTCAAATGACAAAAAAACATGGCTAAGTAAAGGCTCTTCTCCCAGTCTGAAATAGATTACAGTATATTGCCACTGTTACCTTTCTCAGTCTTGAGTGTGTTGTATGAGTGTTTATCATTCTTTGTTGCTGACCATTATTGAGACTAATACAGCATAATTAATCAATAATTTTTTTATTATTACCTCTGCCAAGGAGGTTATGTTTTCACCAGCATCTGTCTGACCGTCTGTCTGTCAGTGTAAAAACGAACTCGGAAATATATGCAGATTTGAATGTAGAAAATATTGCCACTGTTACCTTCCTCAGTCTTGAAAGTGTTGTATGCAGAGGTGGAAAGTAACTAATTACATTTACTCAAATTACTGTAATTAAGTAGCTTTTTTGAGTAATTCGTAATTTTTAAAGTATTTTTTTAAATAGGTAATTTTACTTTTACTTGAGTATATTTTTAGGCAAGTATTGTACTTTGTACTTCACTACTTTTTTGAAACCTCCCTGATTACTGAGTAAAAAAATCATTGTGAGGAAAAAATATTTGGCTTGAACCGAAAGTTAATACAGACTATTTACTGTAGCGTAGAGCTGACCCTGCTTCTTGTAAATGTTGACAATAGTCAAGCAACCTGTGGAAGTGATTAATTCAAAAGCAAAGGAAATCCTTGGCTATGGAATGTTGTCAGCCATTATAACCATTGCTTCAGTCCAGGTCAATTTGAGTCTAGCTAGGGTTAGGGTAGCCCCGAATACCATCAATATGTAAAATCTCAAAGCTAGTCGGCTACTTTATTCTAGCACTCACAAGATGCCAAAATGAACAAATCACGCCATAAAATGTGAACTGTCTGGGCTGATTACTGTCACGGTTAACTGGATCAGTTGCCTGGTCAGAATGAGATTAAAGTTTGATACCTAACCTACAACTCCTAGGATTGAATACATTTCTTATCTTAAAAAACAGAAAACCTTATGAATTGTGATTGGCATGTAGGCCAATGTAAGTGCTCTCTCAGTCATGCCATCTTCAGTAGCTGTTGTATTACTTGTAAATAACACTGTACAAACACATTTGTTTTTTAGAAATGTGAGAAAGGGGGCTTTACACAGCCACTACCCTTTGGTTACTGTAATGTCATTGACCAAACATTAATTAATTCATTCATTCATTCATTCATAACAACGAGTTTGATTGTGGTTAATGAGCAGGTGGTTTATGAATTCTTGGGGTTGCTAAAGCAACCAAGCAACACCCTAGCATTGCTTTTGATTATTTTTTAATACATATCAAATAATTGAAAGTAACTAAGTAACTTGTACTTTAAGTAAATTTTAAATGAAGTAATTTTTACTTTTACTTGAGTCGATTTTTTGTTGGTTACTTTTACTTTTACTTGAGTAGAATTTAAGCAAAGTAAAGATACTTTTACTTAGTTACAATTTTTCTGTACTTTTTCCACCTCTGGTTGTATGGCTGTGTAACATTCTCCATTACTGTTTCCTTGTCTCCCCCTCTAGAATCTCCAACGACACTGCAGGAAGTGAAGGTGGCTGTGATTGATAACGCCCAGTGTGACTCCCTGTATGGCGGAAGTGGCTTAATCACAGACAACAAGATCTGTGCTGGTGTTGATGAAGGGGGCAGAGGTCCATGCCAGGTAAGAAATGCAGTCAACAATGGGTTTGTTTCTCCAGATGTGTTCAGACATTGAACGATCACAGTATGACACAACTTCCATGTAAACAACGGCCTACTTACCATACTATCGCCCCCACAAAGTGTGATTGTTTAATTGCAGTGTTGTGCAACATGCTATTAAAAAGTAATTAGTTACAGTTACTTGTTACTTCTCCGGAAAACTAACTCCGTTAGTAACTGAGTTACTCTATTGTAAAAGTTACTAGTTACCAGGGAACCTTAAGCAATTACTCCACAATATTTAAAATACCGGTATGTTCAAATTCTAGGCTATGTCAAGAATTTGCCTGCATAGGACTTCAAATTACAGTAACTGGAGGCTATTTTCAGTTATTTAAAATAAATATGGCAGACATCAGATTTAATGTAAGAAAATACATGAAGGCATCCATTTTAGCACACAATAGGAAGCATTTAGGCCTAGCTATAGGGCTAGAAGTGTCTTTTCATTGGTCTAAGCTGAAATTGTGAAATTAGACATTATCTGAAATATTGATACAAATCAATATTCAATAAAATAAAAAAAATTAAAAAATCTTCATGTCGATAGGCTATTTTTGTGCATTGTTTATGGCACGGAGGTTAATGGGTCTGAAATCGTTTCAGACTTCCAGCACATTGTTGTCTGGGTTGGCCATGTACTAAAATGCAAGAGGGCAAGCCTCACAAAGGCTGTGATATCATCAGTTGCCAGAGAACACTTTGAGAGAGCTTGGAGAAGTTTGGAGGTTTATTCATATGATAAAGTTACACTTTAACAGCAGAATTTTGTTTCCAGGGAGACTCAGGAGGGCCTCTGGTGAGCAAACAGAACTCTGTGTGGATCCAGTCTGGCATTGTTGCTTTTGAGGGTGGATGTGGTCAAGCCAGTCAACCTGGGGTTTACACCAGAGTGTCGCGCTACCAGACCTGGATCAATGGCCAGATCAGCGCCAATCAGCCAGGCTTCGTCCCGTTCACAGGGACTACAGTGGTCACTACTGCCCCTACAACAGAATCTCCAGTGGTCACTACTGCCCCTACAACAGAATCTCCAGTAGTCACTACTGCCCCTACAACAGCATCTCCAGTGGTCACTATCGCCCCTACAACAGAAACTCCAGTGGTCACTGATGGTAATTTTAGGTCTTACAATCAGATACACGCAACGCCGTCAGCTAAGGATTCACCGAAATGCAGGTTTATTCAGCTTTACAATGATGGCCATGCAAGGGAGTCACAAAGTGTAGCTCGCTCAAGAGTTTCACAATGCAACTAACTTTTCTTACAGTTAGGCCTGACTTTTAGGCTCTTGTGGAATACACATACAAACAGACCAAATGGTCACCATGAGCAAGATGGCTCCGGAGACCAATTAGCACCTGAGAGACGTTAGGGGAGGGGGACAGGGGATGTTTACCTGTTAAGCAAATGGCTCTGATCAATTTACCTGTCTGACCTGCAATATACAGAGACGTAACCAATTTAATTAAGCTAATGAAATAATGGAATACAATGTTATAACATATGTCTAAAATCCCAAACTCTCAGTCCCCCTTTACAAATCTAAATGATTTGGACATTACAACAACAATCAATACTAACAACAGGATTAAGACAATGCAACCTGAAAAGAAAAGGAAAAGAAAAACACAAAAAAATAATGAGTCCAACTCCCCCTATGAGTTCAAGACTTCTCCGCATCCCTATTTCATGATACTGAGGACAGGGCCCTTGTCCACAACATCACGAGGGCAAATAGGAGGAACCATGAACTGCCAGGGAAGCTGGAGTCTGCATAAAATGTCACAATAACAACAACAACAACAACAACATAGTACAACATAGTACAAAACATCAACATTTAAGTTACATGTATTTCTCTTTCTTTTGTAGCAAAGTCCTCAAAACAGTCCATTAGTCCAGTATCACTCTCTTCACGTGTGCAATAGTATGGAAAGCATTTTGCAGAAGGCGTTCCTTCTCATCCTGTGGTCCTCTTCGTACGTACACTCCATGTCCACCTATACTCGAGAGCTTAGCCCTCTGGGTTCGTATCACAATAGGATTATTATGCCCTATGATAGACCCACTATACTACGATGATCCATAGATCAGGCTCCTTATGGATCCTTTGTCAAACACTGTGCTGCTCTGAAGGTGGCAACAGCACTCAGGAAGGTGATACAAGGCATCCTGTGATCTCTGATGGTGTCGCTTGGGTGCGAGGAAGCAAGATGTTTTGAGTGCGATGGTTCTCCTATCGTCTCCCCCTTTAGTATGCCTTTGAAACACAAGATGATTCTACCACTCACGCCAAGGTCAGTCAGTCAGTCAGTCATTAAGTCAGTCGTGCACGGTTTGTCTGTCAGGCTGTAACTTCTCAGGTTCAGTCAGTCACCGCAGGTTCCTGTGGAGGGAAGTCCTGAAACAAAATGTAGCTTTCACAGTAGTTAGTTCAAGAAAAAGGTTTTATCTGTGACAGGTGGGCCCAACGGTGCTTTCCTTTACCTAAGAATAAAAGCATGATGTTTCAGTTAATTATCTCATAAGGTCCCTTGTATGCAGATTCCAGTGGCCCTTGGGTGTATGGGTGCTAGTAGTTGCTTATCACTAAACAATTTTGACAGTTTTTGACAGTAGTTCCCAAAGTTACTCTGTAGCTATCTTTACCAACTTCAGCAGTCATTAGGCTATAGGGTCATTTTGGCAGAGTCAGATTTCTGTCAAAGGGAGTTTCAGCCTATGCTGAGGCTAAAACAAAGAACAAAACATGCTTATTAGGCTAACTAAGAAGAAAAATGTGCTTAACAACTTATTCCAATATTAATTATTAGGCCTAACTTTCCTCTCCCCCTTTTGATCTGCAGCTTGTCTGTAAGATCATTTTCATTTAACAATAGAAATTACTTATCTAATCAGATATGTTACATGTGGTAGAGATCTCAGAAGTTAAGCATCTGAGAGGTGACATCACTGTTAGGGCTATGGAAATGCTGATTCGAATTTGGCTGAGGAGTCAAACAATGTTTGGCATAATGATCTGGCTATCCATCTGACTCAGTCAAAATACCCTGGGACCGCTTAATCCATGATAACACTAAAAATGAAAAATTTAATAATGTCTTTTCTTTTTGTCTGATTTCAATCGCAAAACCCACTCACTCGCTTTTGTAACGCCCCAAACTGGTTGGAAGTCATCAATTAGGCCTATGAGCCTTGTTTTCTCATTCTCTGATCGTTCAATCATCGCCACTGCTATCTGCACACTTAAAGGGACCTTATGACATGCATTCGGAGTATCCATCAGTGTTTCCCATACATAGACCATTGTGTGGCGGGCCGCCACAGAATGGAATCCTATCGCCACATAATAAGACTCACGATTAGAAAAAAAAAAAAAAAAAAACTCACGAATAAAAAAAGAAGAAGAAAAAAAAAATCAGTTGCGTATCGTTCCACTTCACTCACACCTGTATCGTTCCTTTCCTTCGCCCCTTGCACGCGCGCACCAGGGTTTCCCCACAGCGCTTTAAAGCGAATTCACCTTGCCAAAAACTGCCCGCCGCCTTGCTTACGTCCCCCGGATTTTTTTTAACACATAGACCTACATAAAA